>SDVV010028554.1:0-11939 GCA_016164225.1 Gammarus roeselii | reverse complement strand
ATAGTGTGCTTAGTTACTCTACTTATATCAATTATGACTCTTGGATTATTTGAGTCACTCCTAGGAACTGTGTAAGGGAAAAGGTATTTACTGGTCTCCCTCTCACTTCCTACAGCACTCCTGCATCCACCATATTTCTTACCACTCCTTCATTCATTTCGGCTGTATATCTTTTACAGATAATTTTTTTAGGTCGGAATATTTTTGCCCCTTTCTAAACTATAGAATTAAGAAAATGGTCATCAATTAAATATCATGACGGGGAAAGGAAGTCGAGCCACTACCAGCATCCCTTCGGAGATGAGCTGAATGAAATGTCGGGTAACCGCTTTTTTTGGGGCAGAACTGGAGCATGACTGTTAAAGACGCCTCCAGTCCCCTTCTTTATATAGGACGGGAGGACTTAGTTGCCAGATGTTACCATCTTGGCTAACTTGTCCCCAGGGGGACCCGGCTGAAGGCCGGGGGTCGGCGTCTCAATCTTGGATCCGGCAATGCCAGAGGAAGTCACTGCCCCTCCTTGAAAATATTCGTCGTGATTTTTTTCTCAATAAGCTTCTTTCATCCAGAAGTGACAACGACATTTCATCGTTCGAAAGCATTGCGAGTGAAAATGTTCTAAAATCTATTCAATGTAATCAAACACAGACATTTTTATTATTTTAACAGTTGAGGTAATCAAAATTCTCCAACTGTTATTTATCAAATGAAAATTCTTCACTTGTTTCTGTCATTAAAAATGAATCCTAGTACCACCAGCTTCTATCCGAGCCAATTGTTAAAGTGATTGATATGTCGTTTCCTGTCGTGTACCTTACTTGGATAAGCAATCTGTATATGTAAAAGTAGGAATCTAATCTTCAAATGAGTCCATGTCCACATGCAACATATCAAAGATCGTCGTTTTATTGTTTGATGCCGTTTCTGTGATATAATTTGAATAATCTCAGACTCATATAAGTTTATTATTTAAAATGATTTCTGAGCTTACACAAAATAAATTGGATCAGTGAATTTATTATAAGTTCATGTAATTAATGACCCATTCAATCATTATTGTGTACAACATCAGTTAAACAAGATTCTATTGAAATTATATTATATATTTTAATTACTAATGGGCATCACACAATCTTTTGAAAAATATACAGAACGCAAGTGCAAATAAAATTCAATTGAATATGGAACCATTCCAAAAGTGTTTAATTGCAACTAATTTTAAATGTAATCCCTCGTCATTTGAAAATAATATATAGTTTTATTTAGCACATATTTCTCCATAGCCCAATCATAACATGCTTATTTTTTTTCCTTAATAAATTGGCCATGAAATAATTTTCAGCATCAAACATGATAATAAACAACGAGTCCAGTTCACTCCTCAGTGGGAGTTTCGATGTCTAAGGTCATAAGTCCATCGTCTGCCCACAGACTAGGCACACCGGAGCAAGTTTACATAACGCCTCAACGGCAGTGAATAAAGAAGCGCTATTCGGCAGGCCGTTAGGAAGAGTTGTGAACTACTTCCGTGTTCGATACGACACAACATCAAGATGCTTTGGAAAAAGTAAATTGAAAGACTATCTAACTACAGAGTTTCGATGAAGCACCATTGCTGGGATAATTTGAGGTACAGTTCTCTGCACAGATGCTTTAACACGTGTTGTGCCGTCTACTAATCAGATTTCTTGGTTAGCTCAGGGACGTTTCGTTCACTATGAGCTAATCTTCCTCAATGTTTCGAGCTGATGCTAGGTACACTGAGCCGAGTATCTGCGCACTGCGCCGAGACATAGTCAAGTAGAGGTACACGGCTTCGAGAGTGAGACGAGTGTCGGTACACTGCACAGGAGACTGAGTTGAGTAGTGTTGCACCACACCGAGAGGGGACCGGGTAGTGTCTAGTGTACTTCGCCGAGCCTAGCCCGAGCAGTGGTGCACTGAGATGAGATCGGGCCAAGTGGTGGTCCCGTCAGCGAGACTGGACCGGGTAGTTTGGAAGTGTGTTTATAAGTGTAAAAAGACAACAACAGACATTTTGAACCAAGCTTGGTTGCTTTTTGATTGTAAGAAGATTTGTTCTGACTTAGAACGTCACTGATAGAATCATGTGTGTGTGTGTGTAATTTCTATATTAAATGAACAAAAAACTTAAAAAAATAGCCTTTAAAGATGAGGGTCACAGCACTAACACTTGGCCGAGGAGTGATTCGCTGCACCGAGACTAGCCCGGGAAACTCGTGCACAGCTACAATATATACTCTCAATATGTTCCTTTCTGCAGTACGACACTTGGCCAGACTGCCATGCCCAGCACTTGTATTTGATCGCGCATTGCATTCCCTGTCCCGTCACTGCTTCTCGAGCGTGCAATACGTTGATGATGTTGTCGTCCACCTTCACCGCTTCATTTGTGTTATTTCTTGAGCAAGCCACCACTGAGATATGATCTGCAGAAAATGCAGCATCATTTATTTGTGAAAGTTGAATACACACGCTAAAACCACTTTTATATCGTTATTGTATCACTAATATATAAGAAGACTAACATATTAACGTAGACAGCTCAACAAGCGTGTCTTCTTTGCATGTGTAATTACTGAAATATATCCGGGAATTTACATTATTCCAGCAGCAAAGATCCAAATCCTTCCGTTTGGTGTAGTTCATCAATTTCTGCTTTCTTAAATTTCATTTTGATGTAAGCTGCGGTACATTGAATGCCCACAATCAACATTGTTATGGAAAAGGGAAGTGCACTAGCAAAAAATAAACTTCACACTTCAAACGTGTCTCTGGTTAGCACGTTGCTGTGCAGTCATTAGTATTTTGATAAAGAAAATGTTTGAATCTCACGAGGTAAGAAACAGTTTAATGCAGTGGGAGGGTAGCTTCTTCAATTTGGCTTTGGAATGATCAAGTTCTTCAAGCGGTTTCATTTTTTCCTGGGGAATCTTCAATCTTCTATGGAAATTTTCGTTTTATTTTTCAGTCATCATTCTTCTTGAAGAGTTCTCAAATGTTTTGGAGTTTATTTATAATATTTGGGGAGTCCGCGTTCCTCGTGGGGAGTTTTAATACTTAAATGGGAGTGTTCATTCGCCTTGGGGAGTCCTCCCTCATTCTTCTCTCGAAATTCTCATTGATCTTGGGGAGTACACATTATTCATTTGAGAGTCCCCATCATGCTAGGTGAGTCCTTGATCACCGCTGACTGTTCTCAACAGCATTTGAACTTTTCACTTGGTATTCACCTTGTTTTTTAGAACCTAGTAATTCTTAGGAAGTCCTCGTACTTCTTGGCGTGTCCTCGCGCTCCTCGTGCCTGGTAAAGAAATCCACATAAAAGGAATTGAGGAAGCCGCTTTCATTGGGAAAACAAAGAACAATAGCAACACTAGTTTCTAGCTTTAAATATTTGGGATGTAATGCCAATGCATTATTGGGCTCAACTTTTGCAACGGGCGTACGGCGGTGAGCGGAGGTATGGCGCGATATATGCAACTTTTGACTCAGGCGGGCGTACGGTGGTTCACGCAAAAACGGGGAGCGGAAGGCGTAGGGTAGGACGGGAGTCAGTGATAGGACAGACGGATAGCTTATACATGTTAACAGGTTATATATTTGAATAAGGGTATTAGCATTTCAATGCTTGGTGGGGTATTGCAACTTCGTTGCATGTCATATCGCATACATGCATTTTCAATGCTCTGTCACTTGAATGTTTTTTTCTGAAAAAACTGACATACATACATTTGTATGAATTTATATTGATAATTACAATTACATAATAATTTACATGCTGTATTAAAGGTTAAGACTCCACACATATTCATCTGGCACGAATGTTGATTTCCACACACGTTCATGAAGAATGTTTCAACCTTTTTAACTGATATATTTTGTCATAGATAATCGGCGCAGTAGATGTAGTAAGCTCCACAGGCCAATGATAGATCACTTTGGATTGATTTATTTAGTACAAGTTGTATTTTTGCATGGATATTTTAATACGAAGCTATATTTCCTCGATAAATTTTTGGATTAAACCCAAACGAATCAAAAAAGTAGTGTTTGTTTTCGTTTATGAATATTAGGTTCCAATGACCCATTTTATTAGGATTGCTTTCGCTGTTAACAATCATGTAGCCGTTCATTTGTTGCATGGGCATTCTGTTTTTAGCAAAACACACTAAATAGGCACGTATCATAAATTGGATCACTCTTGGATATATGGTCAGTTTGATTATTATTCATGATTATTGTAGATAGTTGGGGAATACCCTCCCTGCCGAATTTATTTAGATGATCTTATTCGTAGTGCGGGGATTTTCACAATTCACTGTTATACGTATGTTAACATTTACAACAAATCTAGTTCTTTTTTTATAACAAATATAGTTTTTCCTGCAGGAAAATTTTGTCTTGTGATGAGATGAGCGCTGTTGCGCCTCCGTAGAGCCGAAAGGGTTTGATGGTATGCTTGGGCGCATTCTCTGGGAAACGAAGATCTAATCGACGGTTACAACGTGTATCGTGCATCGACGATAACGTATGTGATATCATTATGCTGGAAGTAATTTGGATTGCAATTATATGCTCCGTTATGTGCAGCTTGATCAATGAGAAACGGGGCTAATTTATGTAGAACAACCCCGTTGAAGGGGGAATCAATGAAGATAGAGTTTTGACCGGAAGGAAACATGATTGTTTTGACAATAGGTCGGTTGAACATGTGTTCAATCATGTCATTGTTTTTGGTGAGCGCTTTATTTAGAGCAATCATATGTATGTATACCATGACGTACATTTTCTTGAATCCAAGTCTCATTTGCATTTTGATTAGCAAAAATCGCCGCGACGTTGGTATCTGGAATAGGTGTTTGCAATGACTTATACATCATATTCAACCCTTTAGTATTTAGATCGGAGCTCTTCATGCATGTATAGGTATTGAGATTATTTAGTAGTCCTGTATAACTTCTTCCTTCACACTGAACACCATTTAGGAATAGAGAGTGTTTTTGGAACATACCATAGAAGAATCTGTCAAGGAGTGTTACATTTTCAGCGGCGGCCAATGTGCTACCATCTGCATTTCTAACGCGGATTTTTACTTCTGCAGTTAACGAGCTTAAGTCGACCATTTCATTATCCGATCCTAGAATATGAAATTCTATAAAGGAATCGGCAATTCTACCATCATACAGACTACTGTTTGTCCCTAGATAGTATCTTTCAAATTTTGATTCGATACTTGATTCAATTAAATATTTCTTGTTGATGAAGGGGAACATATCAATCACCCCCATTTCATAGTTTTCCGTAGGGGCTTCTAGCCCTGTCATGTTGAGAGATGATCCACCAAGCATATTGTCGGTATAGAACCTTACCCGAAACTAACGTTATTGGTACATGAACACTGGTATTTATTAGTAATTAAATAATGTACGACACGACTCCATCTTTCTTCTGTGATTTGTCTTCGATTTACGATTTTTCATAACTTTTCCTGTGATTTTACCTCCGACCATGGCTTTCTTTATAACATTCTTGAGTGTAGCAACCCCATGTTCCTTTGTTGATTGACGCATATATTTCTACTCCGAGTAATCGTGTGCCATGTTCCGAGCTGTATCGGCTGCTGTAGGCAGTAATGTTCTTCGTAGAAAAGGCAATGTACGTCTTACATGACTGGCTATAGTTGAGAAGAAACCGCTACCCCTCTGGTAAGATATCGGACTTGTGAATCTGTCAATATCATGAAAACTTCCACCGCGTATTTTGTCACGTTTCTTCGAATAAAACTTCATATTGTATGTACGACCGATATGCATTTACCACCCTCTTGATTGCTTGATACCAAATGACCTTCTTTATATCCAGCGTAAAATGCAATACGCATAGGCTAGATCCACCATATTTGAACGGGATGTTACCGTCATCACCATCTCGTAGATTGATGGAAATGGAACCAATATGACTACGCTGTATTTTTTCATGTATGACACGGGCGCGTGTAAATGAATAAGAGTTTGACTTAGAATAACATCAAGAATATCGACTTGCTTGTCGCCCATATAACTGCGTAAAGTTGTATCGGAGTAAACGTTTATGTAGCGTACATTATCGCTCATGAAGAACATTTTTTCGCTCGCGCCACCTTCACCGACATTTTATTTACATATCGCTCTACCCATTAAATCAGCCGATCTATCTCCGACAAAGTACCAATTCACCATTAGTTTCAGTATATTTGTGTTGCGACATGTTTTGTAAAATAAAGGCATTGAACTTTATGGGTCGTGTGGCTTTATCATATTCAAACAATTTTCCTTCACCTATAACGATTTGTTTTCTTAACAGACTTTTTCTTATATTGATTTCTAGCTCGGAGATGAAATCTTCCAATGTATTTCCAGAGATATTCTCGCTAGGAATAAACAAAGCTTTTTCATGCCCATTCGTTCATTTTCAGAATTAAAACAGCCTATGTATATTAGAATTTTGTATTGTATATCATGTTTTTTTCATCTTGAACTAATCATTATAGAATACTTCTACAAGTCCTACGCACCACTCTCCCTGTAGCTGTATTCCTGGATTAATACTGTTTGTAAAACTTGATGACGTATTGTTTTGGTACAATTGGCTACTACCTAGCGATGAGACATTGACAAAAAAGGCCTCCGGTTCCTGCATCCTGCACTGGGTCCTACGTCATACTGACAACAAACCGCTAGTAGACATCTATATATACTCTTATTACTAGGACAATCAAACAACTTTATAAATTTTTATTTCATTTACATATGTTCACACAAGGAATATTTAGGGAATAAATCCTGAAGACGTGGAGGTGCTTTCATCGCGAGTGTATTCGCCAAAGATGGTCTCGCCCGGTTTGCGTCTTTTCCATGTTAAATCCATTTCTTCATTGACATCATCGTCAGCCAAGTCACATCGCTTCCTCTTTTTAGTGATGGTAGCTTCAACTTCATTCTTTGGGAATGTTTAGGTAGCCATAGGCAAGAGTTGTGCCTGCGTCGCGATAGTAGCGCGTGTTCTCAAACTTACTGAGGCAGTTTTTGATAGTGCATACAGTTTAGAGTTGGCACGCTAGCGCACGAATGTTGTGTTTAGTCTCAAAGTGTATGTTTTCTGGTTATAGATGTCCCTGTATTGTTCATGTTTGATTTGGCTTGTGTCTTTTGATTGCGTCAGACTCGAGCAACATGCAACAACACTTGGGTTGTAAGCAAATGTTCTCACTCGAGTAGTCATCAGTTGTTTCATATTTCAGAAGCCCGAGCTGTCCCTTCTTGGATTCATCGAACAAGGGATGATTTTTGGGGTAGTTGGAGAAGTCCATGTATTCATCCATGGGAGGCTTCCGCATTTTTGCCTCAATGTCAGTCACGCCTTTGAACTGGATCAGCAACGAGTCAGTGTCCGAGTAGATGAGCGAGACGTTGTCACGTAGCGTGGCTTCAGTGTGTCATAGAAGAAGCTGTATACTTTTGCTTTTGCTTTTCCATGCACGTAGAATCCAACTTGGAGTGGATGAACCATTCGGATATTTTTTTGTCTGAGGATCATGATGACTGTTTCGGGACCGATAGCGTAGCAGTTTTTCAGGAGGGGGTTGGCAGCGTGTTTTCGGAGCTCGTTAGAGGTGCACATGGCCTTTGCCTCTAGACTTCTGCTGAGCGGGCTGAAGAGCAATTATCCGTAAATACCATTTGAGAACAGTCTGTACAGGGTCTTTTGGAAAGAGTTCGTAGACTCCTGACGTTTCTGGATATTTTTCATGACAAAAGTTTTGCAGACCGGCTCCTGTTTGATGCGAAAATTCGATGAACCTTGGTGATTCCCAGTCTTTGCCTGAGGAGTACTTGAAGAAGTTCCAGGGCTACGAGGTAGTCAGTTTGAGGTAGATGACTAGCAACAAGCTTACGATCTGCTCGTTTTTGATTTATGAGAAGTTCTGAACCAGCCAAGAGATTTTTTTTTGTGCAGGGCGAAACATCGTCCAAGGTAATCTCTTTGTGATGTAGCAGGAGTGGCAGCTCGTCTGTTTTCCGTGCAACTTCGTCGCTGACTTGGGCATCGATACAAACAATGTACGTATACTCACCAGAACAGTTTGTGTTCACCAAGTCGAATGCTGGAATTTCTTCCCGTGTCAGCTCGAGGATTTCGCCAATGATGAGGGGTTTGCTCAAGCATCCACCATAATGACTGTTAAAGTCCCACATAGCCGCTGGAGACGCGGGTAATGTAGGGTCATAGCCTTTGCATCGGGGATTGTTTATCTTGGTAAGACCTTTCGTCAACGTCACAAACCCGCCTCGTGTGTTTATGACAATCATGTTCAGGAGATCGATATCTTTAATCCCGGGCCAGTTTCATCTTTCCTTCATAGAGTGCGGCTTGCATTGCAAAGCCAGGGACGCTCACAAAATGGACGGGGTCCAGGGTAAAGTCGCGTGTCATGGTCCCCCTAAGCTTTTGGAAGACATCGGCCAGCAGCAGCGTGTCGATGAGCAGGTAGATGATCATGTAGTCACGCAACGTCTTACAGTTTGTTGCCTCTCACATTTCGATCAGTTCAGCATAATCAGAGTCCAATATTCCTTTGCCTCGAAGTTGACTGTAGAAGGCTTGTTGCGATGGGATGTCAATTGGTCTAGTACAGAATCCGATGTGATGGCTCCGTAGCAGAAATGTCCTTTTCGAGTGGCGAGGTCTAGAACCTTGTCACTGTAACCGAGACTCGTGAGATGGGATTTGAGGAGTGACATGTCATGTGGCCACTATCTTCAGTAGTTTTGGCAAGACTGTATAAACTTGAGTTGAGGAACGGTAACGAGTCGATGAACTTGACACCGTACTTGTTTGTGGCATCGTTCAAGGAGACAGAGATGCTGAACATTCTATCTGGTTGTTGTGGCAAAACGTTTATTCGTGAGAAATTTTTGAAGTTCAATCCACGCAAATTGAAGTGCATGTCATAGGCCGATGCATAGTGAGCAATACATGGCATGAACCTGAGCTTCTCATTGATTCTAAAGTTACAATTAGCACAACAAGCCCCAATGTAGTTGCCTGTTACCACTTCTTTATTGGAGCCGATGACCCCCTCAACGTAATAGTTATGATGACGTACTTGTCTTTTACCATTTTCTCCAAAAGCGTCTCCGCAGCATTCACACGTTTTGCTTTCGCAATATTTTTTTACGTCATGTTTGGTGAGGACGGGTTCGGGGTATAATGGTAATGTTGACATGTATTAATTATAATCCAGCAACATATTCATAACAAGGTGTGTCTCCACTCCTCAAGGGTAACTGTAGTCGAATCGACTACTCGGTGCTTCACAATTTTCCCGTCTTTATCCACACGAATATTGCTGTAAATGCACAACTTGTGTATTTTGACCATATGTTTTCCCTCTTGGGTGGGCTCTAGCACAGATTCACAGTTATAATAACAAACATCGGGGCGTTTCAGTGTCGCATGCATAGCTGAGAATTGGTACATTTCGCCTTCTTCAGGCACACTGATGTTTTGCAAGCCTGTAGTGGAAGAACACAATTTTACGTGACCATCTTTTTTGCTCTGGTTCATCCCCTGCATGCAAAAGGGACAAAAGAAGTTCTCTCAACAGCTCGTATGTCAAAATGTTTTCATAAATGTAGAGAAACATGGTATGAGAGCGACATGATTAGCATCTAAGATTTGCACTAGATGGATGGTGCGCTCCTCACTGGCCTCTAAACTGCCTCTGTATACACTGACCAGCACATAACTTTCCTTCTTTTTTGTGAGCTGATACAGTCTGATGTTAACTTCACAATCTCTTTCTATATTTGGTAAATCTTCTAAAGCCACAGGTGTGTTCAATATATGTTTGGGAAAATTAAAATAAGTGTTCATGTACGGGATGTACGTTGACTCCGACTGTCGTCTATCATTTGAGAGATATGTATTTACAGGCAAAGGGAAATGTTCAATCATGATTGTCAATACACAATTGTTGTTTGTTGTCTTGATGTTGACTATACGATGTCGACCTGGATAATTTTTGGGCTAAGGAACATAACTACCCAGTTTTTTTTTGTTCCTCAAGCCCCTGTCTTCTAGAATTTTAGCTCAACAGCAGTTACTGTATTGATACTTCAGCTACTACCTTGATGCTCCTGTATTTCTAATTTATTTTGTAAATCTACCCCGAGATCTTCAATCAACTCAGATAGCAAAGTGTTTTTTGTCAAATCGAATCGTTGTGTTTCAATGGGCTTCACTAATTCCCTGTTCCGATCTGTTCCGGAGCAGTAGATTGAACTCCGGGCAGTTCCGGAGCAGTAGACTGAGCGACGAATGGATCATCAGTTGACGGGTCAACAGGAGACATCGCCAAACCATCAGTAGACTGAGTGATGTATGGATCATCAGTACCCTGAACTCCGGGTAGTTCCGGAGTAGTAGACTGAACTCCGCGTTGTTCCGGAAGGGAGGCAGAGTCGCGTTATGGGCTTGCGCTTGGACTTGCGGACATTGCGACGCTTACGCTAGGGCTAACGGATAGTGCGAGGCTTGCGCTAGGGCACGGGGCACTATCTGCATCCTCCAACAATGGCGTATCTGCCTTTACCATATCGTTTTGGTTCATCCTACAGGAAGAAAAACACTACAATGTTGATTAAAAAATAACGAACGTTTAAAAAATACACAAACCTGCAAAGATTTCTTTAAACAAAAAAATGGACTGGTTAGAATTACTTACATTTTGCAAGGAAGGTGTTTCGTCGACGAGATCAAAAAGCATTAGTAATTTCTGAGCTGCAGCACACGTCCTTGTATACATAAGTAAACAATACATGTTATAACCTGTTTGCCTGCATCGGTAGTGTACCGCTAAGCAGATGATCAATCGTGCATTCACCTATAGTCGGGTTTTCCAAAGGCTTGCATTCATTGCAGCTTGCAATTTTGTGTCAACGACTCTACCAACATTTGAAGTTATCCTGAACACTTTGAAGATGAAGGAATAAGTGACTGTTTTAATAATACAGGAATTGTCGAGTGTGGAATTGGAGTGCGACTCGGAAAAAATATCGCTTGTGTTCGTAAACAGAAAATCATAAATGCACAAGTCTAGATTTGTAAAAAGTCCTGACTTTATAGCTAGCTTCTTCAGTCAAGAGGAAATCATGCTGGAGCGTATTCAATCACATGAGCTAGGAAGACAAACCCCTAAAGTTGTAGACAACCTATGGTGAAAATGATAAGGATGATGTAATAATTAAAAAATACAAAATCCTATAAATATTTTGTGTACACTAACCTTTGTAATGCATCATGACCGACTTTGTAAAAGTTAGTTTCTGTAGTCTATTGCGGGTAGTGCCACGCCTGTGTCTGCCATGGTGGTCTCTGCCATGGTGGTCTCTGCCACGGATGTCGAGGTTGCGGGCAGTGAGGTACAGGCAGCGGAAGACCCTGGTAGTTTGAGCGAAGACCGGGCATCGGACTGCCCTGATACGCTGGAAGAAACTGCGTCGGTCTATAGGTGAAAAATGTTTTGTATATAGAAGGAAATATATAACACTGCTCTAACATGGAAAAATAATTACAGTATCCAAAAATATATCGACATTTTTCGTTACACATACCTTATCATCCCTGAAGTTCCGGATTGATATGGTTCACCCCCGATCGAATTATTACCATGATCTGTTGAGGAATGATAATAGGTTAAATAAATTGCTGGAAAAAAACATACGGGAACAATATTGGATAATTACAAAAATAATGGCACGATCGATCTAACCATAGAGATGTAAAAAGTTACCTGGTTTGGCCGAATGGGTCCTTGACTTTAGCATGTACTTGATGGAATACATCTGCAAAGAGAAAGAAAAAATATATATATA
>SDVV010028553.1:0-11939 GCA_016164225.1 Gammarus roeselii | reverse complement strand
GGACACGCGACACTTGGCATGACTGCTAACACCCAAATAATCTACACTCCTGCAGCTGTTGGTGGGACACGCGACACTTGGCATGACTGCTAACACCCCAATAATCTACACTCCTGCAGCTGTTGGTGGGACACGCGACACTTGGCATGACTGCTAACACCCCAATAATCTGCACTCCTGCAGCTGTTGGTGGGACACGCGACACTTGGCATGACTGCTAACGCCTCAAAAACATATTGAAGTTGATGAATATGGATTATGGATGTTATGGTTCTGGTGTACTTCGTGTTCACGCTACGGAATCATGTTGGCCTTAAATGACAGTTAGTAGATGGATGAACGCTGTACTTGTGATACCCCGTCTACAGGATCATACTCAAGATATAAAATATATGTGCATATATTACAAATATTCTGCATAATACAAGAAGACCGAGCAATCTAAATGTGTTTCTTTGCAATAATATGTAGACAATGCAAGTGTGCTACCGAAGAATATACCATGAGCCCATGCAACGTGTCTTCTCTAATAGCAGGTTTGTCTCGCTCAACGAAGCCACTTCGCCGCCTTCGTTCCTTTAGGGTAAAGCCTGCTTCCCCTTTAAATGTTTGCCAACGGGTAGCAGAATATTTCCGAGCAACTCGCTCAACTTCTCAAGCATTGGGAGTGGAAAAAGAAAATCGTCGAGACATAAAAGAGGAGGATTATTGTCCTGAAAATAGCAGGTTAAATCTGCGCTAACAAGAGCCCAGAAAGTTGTACAGAGGATGGAAATATGTGCGTAGGTTGGTAAGGGTTTGTATTCGAATTGAATACGCATGGGTTTGTATTTGTATAGAATACAAACCTATGCGTAGATTGGTATACTGTCGTACAGAATAGAAACCTACGCGAGGGTGGTATATTGTCGTACAGAATACAAGCCTACGCGTAGGTTAGTATACTGTCGTACAGAATACAAACCTACGCGTAGGTTAGTATACTGTCGTACAGAATACAAACCTACGCGTAGGTTGGTATACTGTCGTACAGAATACAAACCTACGCGTAGGTTGGTATACTGTCGTACAAAATACAAACCTACGAGTAGGTTGGTATACTGTCGTACAGAATGCAAACCTACGCGTAGGTTGGTATACTGTCGTACAAAATACAAACCTACGCGTAGGTTGGTATACTGTCGTACAGAATATAGGCCCTCTATTACGGAGCACAGACAACGAGGCCCATTATTACGGAGCACAGACGACTAGGCCCTTCATTACAGAGAACAGACAACGAGGCCCTTTATTACGGAGCACAGTCGACTAGGCTCTTTATTACGGAACACAGACGACTAGGCCTTTTATTACGGAGCACAGACAACGAGGCCCTTTATTACGGAGCACAGACGACTAGGCCCTTCATTACGGAGCACAGACAACGAGGCCCTTGAATACGAAATACCAACGATGATGCCCTTTAATATGGATCAGAGACGACGAAGCCCTTTGATACGAAACAGTAAAAGATACTTTTTAATATGGAACGCAAGTGACCATAGCCTTCATTTCATTTTTTCCCCTCTGATACGGAACACAAAAAATATTTTTTTTAAATGTGGAACACAAACGACTAGAGCCTTTATTTCATTTTTTCCCCTTTGATACGGAACACATACAAGTGTAGATGATATATGACTTGAACTTAGGCTGAAAGGCATCTTTCCTCCGTGTTTCCCCTTTGATACGGAACATATACAAGTGTGGATGCTGCAAGGCATCTTTTCTCCGTGTTTCCCCTTTGATACGGAACACGAACAAGTGTGGATGCTGAAAGGCATCTTTCTTCCGTGTTTCCCCTTTGATACGGAACACGAACAAGTGTGGATGCTGAAAGGCATCTTTCCTCCGTGTTTCCCCTTTGATACGGAACACATACAAGTGTGGATGATATATGAATTGAACTGAGGCTGAAAGGCATCTTTCCTCCGTGTTTCCCATTTGATACGGAACACATACAAGTGTGGATGATTTTTAAATTGAACTGATGCTGAAAGGCATCTTTCCTCCGTGTTTCCCCTTTGATACGGAACACATACAAGTGTGGATGATATACGAATTGAACTGAGGCTGAAAGGCTTTTTCCTCCGTGTTTCCCATTTGATACGGAACACATACAAGTGTGGTTGATTTTTAAATTGAACTGATGCTGAAAGGCATCTTTCCTCCGTGTTTCTCCTTTGATACAGAACACATTCAAGTGTGGATGATACATGAATTGAACTGAGGCTGAAAGGCATCTTTCCTCCGTGTTTCCCCTTTGATACAGAACACATTCAAGTGTGGATGATACATGAATTGAACTGATGCTGAAAGGCATCTTTCCTCCGTGTTTCCCCTTTGATACAGAACACATTCAAGTGTGGATGATACATGAATTGAACTGAGGCTGAAAGGCATCTTTCCTTCGTGTTTCCCCTTTGATACAGAACACATTCAAGTGTGGATGATACATGAATTGAACTGAGGCTGAAAGGCATCTTTCCTCCGTGTTTCCCCTTTCATACAGAACACATTCAAGTGTGGATGATACATGAATTGAACTGATGCTGAAAGGCATCTTTCCTCCGTGTTTCCCCTTTGATACAGAACACATTCAAGTGTGGATGATACATGAATTGAACTGAGGCTGAAAGGCATCTTTCCTCCGTGTGCACGAAAAATAGAAGCCGGTGGTTTGCTCGATGAAATGTCTTTTCAGCGTCATCTATACCGGACGAACGTCATGGAGAAGGAGGCAAGGAAGACCATCAGTCTCGGCCTAGCTCATCTCCTCCAGACTTGGTCTCCAATCGCCATATTTCCACTGCCGAGCCGACAACATGGCGCTGCCCTGAACTGGCAAGAGTTTCGACGGATACGAACTAGCTACAAAAATACGGCAACTCTTGCGGTACGATTACGTCCAAGTTGAATCCAACTGCTAAGGGGAATGATTGCACCCCCAATTTACTCAATGGGCAAAGAAATGTAACATGAGCTACGCCATTACATAAAAAGAAGTAGGAACATGTATCGCACATTACCTGCATACATTCTCAGTTCGACGCGGCCTCGTATGTTGGTACGGTGCAATCATGAGTGATCTGAAGACTCATTTACAATGCTGCTCACGGCCTTACACCGTTGGCAGCGTATGGACTGAAATGTGTCAGAAGAGTAATGATGTTGTCACTGTGATGCTCACTAACCCCTAAAGCGATGGCATCTCATATCAGATATATTTTGTTCGAGGGTGAATTTGATGACATCACAACGGTTACTGTGTCAAAGTGTAACTGTGATGACATTCTCAGACATCACCACTGTGATGTTGGCAGAACAAAAGAGTGGTGACATCACCACGGTGATGATGGCAGCGGTGAAGAAATGCTCCATGTTGTTTGGCCGCTATTTTCCTACTCCAAGATTTTTTGTCGAAAAACTCGAGCCAGAATAACGATGTTGAACTGAACAAAAATGATAAACAAACCTTTAGAAAAGTCAATTTAAAACATGATTTATAGGCTTTATGTTACTCTCGAAATCTCGATCACGGTCAGAAGTAAGAGGTCCAAACTTTGACACTTTTAAAATATTGGCGTCTAATCTTTCATGTATGGATGCAATTGACATAAGTGTTCAGGCAAACGTTGAGCAGACGCCCAGTGACGTTGTTTCGCGACTGAACATACAAGTCTTTATCCTCATTCCCGTAACACCTCATGCCTGTAACATCATGGCAACTGATAGCCTTTATCCTCATACCCGTAACACCTCATGCCTGTAACATCATGGCAACTGATAGCCTTTATCCTCATACCCGTAACACCTCATGCCTGTAACATCATGACAACTGATAGCCTTTATCCTCATACCCGTAACACCTCATACCTGTAACATCATGGCAACTGATAGCCTTTATCCTCATACCCGTAACACCTCATACCTGTAACATCATGGCAACTGATAGCCTTTATCCTCATACCCGCAACGCCTCATACCTGTAACATCATGGCAACTGATAGCCTTTATCCTCATACCCGTAACACCTCATGCCTGTAACATCATGGCAACTGATCGTACAGTTTAACACTGTACTATCAGCTGCCATGATGTTACTGTGTATTCTGTGTACTCCGGAGAGTACAGAGTTCTCTGTGTGCTAAACCTGTCCTCCAAACAGAGAACAGAGTAAACAATTCCCAGAATAGGTATTGTATTTAGGCCTATGCTTCACCGCCCAGTCAACGAGACCTCGTTTCGATGACCCACAAAACCGTGCTGAGATACAAATGTGTCTGTTCCACCAAATAAATGTATTTTAACAACACCCGACGGAATTTTACGTTGGATTAAGGATCTGAAAGAATTTATTCCCATTACATTTTTTACATTTTTTTTCAAATAATTCAAATATAATTTCCTTACATATCTTATGCCCGAAATTCTGTCTCTGCGCTCACTCCATAAACGATCAGTTTATTTCGAACACATTTTTAAATTTCAAGGGCCGACAATCTTTGGCAGGCGACTGTACGTAGGTAATGTTCATTTCCAACAGACAAGATTGTATCGGGTTAACATCGACTAAAGTCACCTCCAGAATCATTAAATTACGCTTAATATCCCAAAATCACATATCACATGTCTGCCATAGTACACAAATGCGAGTTACCGGTTCTGAAAGCAAGATTCTTATCAATACAAGATTGTTATCAATGATATGTAAACACATCAGTGGAGGGCTTGTTGTTTTCCGATTACAAGATCTGTAGGCAATTTAATTAATATAGTTCACTCTCATCCCGAGCAGCGACAATAACATCATCCTAGCAAGTTCCTTCCAGGGTAAACATGTCGCAGTAATTAAGAGAGACCATCAAAGGTCTTCTTCGATCGTCCTTTATCACAAAACTGCCGACAGGTACAACGCTGAGGGCTAAACCCTCGTAGGTCGTCTTTGAAGGCCCTTCATCACGAAGCTGTCGCCAGGTACGACGCTATAAACGAGAGCACGACACTGTTGACAGGTACTACAACGCTAGAGGTAAGGCCATCGGAGGTCTCCATTGATCGTTTGTTTATCGCAACACTGTTGACAGATACAACGCTGGGGGTCTATCATCTATCATCGCAGAACAGTCGCCAGGTACGATGCTATTGTCGAAATCGTCGGAGGTCAACATTGATCGTTCTTCATCACAACGATCACGACGCTCGGTAGAGCCACTTAGTTGCAGGGAAACAAGAACTGTCAAGGATTGGTCCTTTTTCCCATTGTTTTACGGCTCAGCAAACTTTCGTTCGCAATCAGTCGTTCTCTTCCAACGGAAAAGTCTCTAACCCCCAAACTTTAGATTAGCTAACTTTGATGGCTTAAAAGAGTCAATGGCGTCAGCTAATATTACCCGCGGATAGGACGTCAATCAGTCGCTCGTCAATTTTTTGACAGCACGTAAAACTATTAAACTTGAGCATATCCCGAGCAAAAACAGGTGAACATCAATCAATCAGCCTAAGTACTGGAAAGGAGAATTGCAGCACCTTCAGTCGCTAAAGAAAGTAAAACACTCGACTAATCAGAAACACCCATAATCAGAGGAAAAGTCCTTCAAAAGGTTCTGAAACATAAAATAAAGATTACGAAAATGAAATTGCGACGAACGACAAAACTAATCCAAAACAAATTTTCAGTTATATTTTTAACATAAAAATTTAAGATCTGTAATAAGTCCTCTTAAGAACGATACTGGTGACAGTGAAACGGACGGCACTAAAATGAGTATCCTACTTAACCAATACAATTAATCTTAATTTACGTTAGTGAATCCAGATATTCCTAATCCTCAGGATATCATAGCGGAAACGCAAATTGATGCTCTCTGCGCAGTAAACTTTTCCCCTGCCGAAGTGATTAAATACATGCATAAATTGAAAGTCACAAAATCGTTAGGACCAGATCAAGTTCATCCTAGAACACTGAAAGAGACTGAGAACGAAATCGCCGAACATCAATCAAACATTTTTACCCAATTTCTCACAAATAGCACCTGTTCCTCTCAATGTGAAGAGGCCAACGTAACCCAATTTTTAAAAAAGGGGACAGTAAGTGTCCCGGCAACTACTGCCCTATTAGCCTCACCTCAGTCGTTGGTAAAATGATGAAAAGTATGAAAACGGATAAAATAACAGATTCATAAGATCAAACAAATTCGTGAATGATTGTCAGCATGGCTTTAGGAACAATCGTTCCATTCTTGCAAACTTGCTGCTTTTATTAAGGAATGTCATTGAAAACCACAATGCGAAATCTCCAATCGATATCATTTACATTGACTTTTGAGAGGTTTTCTATAAAGTTCATCACAAAAGCTTAGTTAGTAAAATGCACAGCATCGGCAATCGAAGCGAGCTAAATAACGTACTGAATAAACTGCTGGCTCACTGACAGACGGCAGCATGTCGTACTTGATGGAGCTTCCTCCAATTCGGGTATAGTTGCAAGCGACGTGCCTCAAGGATCCGTGTTATATCCAGTTCTCTTCATAATATTCATGAACGATCTCGATAGCAACGCAATCTAGAACATTAGCAAGTTTGCAAACGATACTAAGCTAGGAGGAAAAGTGCGAACTAAACTTGAGTGTGAGCAGATCCAATTAGACTTCAACAAAATTGTTGATTGATGAGAAAATTAGGAAGTGAAATTTAACGTCGACAAATGTAATGTTATGCACGTTGGTATCATAACCCCAATCACGAATATTCAGTGTCCGAAAAGAAATTGATTCCTGTCACCGAAGATAGAGATCTAAGTGCCCTCATTTGTAACGACTTGAAAAGCAGCATTCGATGTAACGTTTCTGCCAAAAAAAGCAATAAAATGTTCGACAAAATATCCTGCACTATCTCGTACAAAAGCAGACACAGTATGTTCAAGTTATACAATACATTTGTTAGACCGCACCTTGAGCATTCCGTTCAATTTTGGTCAGATACATATACAGACACTAGGACGTATAATAGTTTAAAGGACCGTGAATAGCTATTTCTGCCCGGTCTACGGGAGTTTGCACATAACATTTCAGCGGCGCAACGGGAAGCGGAAGGCGGACGACGCGAGGGGTGGAAGGAAGGCGGGGGGGGCTTGTGGCCCTTGCTTTGGAATGTATATTGGGTAGGTTTTATGTTCTGAACATTTTAATTTATAGAATTTACTAATAATGATCATATTATAAATGTTTTTTCTTATTTAGATAACTGTATTGGAGTATACTTGTTTACTAACAGTTGCTCATTCCATATATTTATTCGTTGCTGGTAGGAATATTGTTGACACATTTCTGGAGGGGTTGAGGTTTGGTCGAGGACCCCCTAAATTAAACGGTGGATGAGCTCCTGGAATAGTCAGTCTTGAGTTTTGTTGAATAATGTTATTTGTATTATCAGTAATTTCCATGGTTGATTTGCCATTATTTCTATGTTTTGAGTGTCTGTGTCATTTATGTCTGGTTTATTGATTCCATATATATTTTCTATACATAAATGTTTGCATTCATATCTAGTTGGGGTATAATTGACTCATTCGGTGGTTGGTTGGTGGGTTCTTAGTGGTTGGTTGCTTGGTTAAAGCCTGTTAGTTGGATTTGGGGCAACGTTTTGTACTTTACATTTATTTTTTTCATATGTATATAACATCTATATGAAGAGAACCGTACAATAGTTTGGTAGTTGGCAGGTTGGTGTATCTATTTTTTAGGATGTAGCAGCTTCGTTACGGGAATCTATCTACCTCAATAAGCATTATCCAAGTTTGAACCAGATATATCGGTGACAACATGAATCCGCATATTGCAAATGGACCGTTATCAAGCGTATGTAGACAATTCGGGTAGTCTTATCTCGATTTTTTTTGTATAGTGAGTATCGGTTGGATGCCCTATAGCGAGAGTAGCTGAACGATATGGATTTATCGTATGTTATTATATTGTGTTATGTATACTTAGTAATGATCGGTTGATATATGTTGAATTTGCATCGCTTTCGGAATTTTGAATAGTTATCTCATACAGTTATAGGAATTTTAGGATATTTTAGGTTTGCATCTTCTATGTAGCACAATATTTCAGGCACAATTGATCGTTTTTTGCATTATTTTGGTATTTTTATGTATATATGCCATTCTGTTACGATTAAACCGTGGTCACTTGAGTTAAAGAAGATCTAATTTAACCCTGTTTTGGATGGCGTTGGAGACTAATTTCATCAAATTTCCATATACCATAGCGTGTTCGTGTAGAAGTACTCCGCATCATTTACTATATGTTTCAGTTATATATATCAGTCACATGTCGTGGCAACTTATTCAAGTTAGTTGTTTGGTTGGTTACATGCTAGTTTTTTTCTCGTGCATCATGGTTCTTAATTTGTTTTGGGTATGGTAGAGAAATAATCTTCTTGCTTTATCATAACTCGAGCGTTTTAGTATATTTAATTCAGTTTGTATGTTCTCTGTTCAGTTTCTATCTTCGATGAAAGGTATTGGGTATTTTATACAATTATAGGAATATTAGGAAATATTACGTTTGTATCTGCAATGTAGAACATTATTTCAGGTATAATATAGTTACTTGTATATTTTTAGTGTTTTATTTATCTTTTTACATCCTGGTACAATGCTTGACGTGGATATTATAGATATAGAAGATTTTTTTGTTACAAACTTGGTCTTGTTGTTAGCATATTGTGTGTTTATTATAGGACCATACCTCAATGTTTAGGAGGAGTAAGAAAGTCCCCTAGGCACAAGCTCGTTGCGTTTACGTTTATCTGTATGAGTAGACCAATTTACTATGATGAATACCCTAGTGTATTACAATTTTTAATGTTAATTAGAGAAGAGTAGAAGATTACGCAGTGATTTTATTATTGTTTCATGATTTTTTCCACGATAATCAAAGAAATGTATGTTTAAGAGGTGTAAATCCGTACTGCATCCATGCGGAATTTCTTCACTGAACCCTAGCAAAAGTGTAGTTTAACGTTTTAGAAGACGATTTACTGGATGGAGGGGTACTATTGTAGAGGAGGTTTAAACTCTTTGGTAGTCATTTGGAGTTCATCCATGTTCAACGTGAATTTGTAAGTTCTTGTGGATGTCGGTCTTAAGCTCCATGGGTTTGTTAGAGAGGTTATGCGACAAGCTGCTGATCGTTGTAGTGACTTACTTAGGTCGTCAGTGAACAGATGCCCAGATTACTTATGTCCACACTCTTTGAGACTCATGTCAGGCCCATTTTTGACAACTGCACCTGAGTAAAGATTCTTGGTTATGTCCAGGATGTGACGTTGCTCGACGTTGTTCAGAGATGATGGACTAAACAGACGCATGGGCTGTCTGAAGTATTGTACCATGACTGAGTGTGACCTCTAAATTTGTTATAAATCAGAGGTAGATTTCTGAGAAGTGACCTAGTAAAGCTTTGTAGAGTTTGTTGTTATGCCACAGTGGGCTTTGATTTTGTCCTACTAAAGGCATAGCATCAGTTAGGTCAAGGCTTTTGGTATAGATTTGAACGGATAACGTAGTATTATTTCTTTATTATGAATGAACTCAATGTTAGTTTTAGATGTCAGATATTTTCGGTAAGACTGTTATGTTAGTATACAATTTTTCATGAACCAGATCACGTGTAATATTGGTGTAGGATTTATAATTTGGGGTATGGCAGGATACACTGTATATCATAATTATTCAAAGTTGTTTAGACCATACTAGAGAATCTTATTTAGCTATTTTGTAGTTGTTGTTATTGTATGATTTTGAACGGTTATCATAGGAATATAACTATATCAGGTATATATTCGCCTAATTTTATGTACTGTTGGGTATAAATTAGCCTAACTGGATATAGTGGTCCAAAATATTGGTATGTTTTACCTCTCAACATTGGATTTGGGTCCTATTTCAATTCGTCTTGGAGAGCTAGTCTACCGGATTTGTGTTGAGTGTTAGAGTTAAAATATTCAATAATTTAATGTACATCTCAATTAGGTTATTCGCCCGCATGTATTTGCTAGATGCTTATTCCCGGTAGTCAATCTGTTAATCTTTTACAGTTTGTGTAGTTAGAAATTATTGAATAATTCAGGCTTTGTTATGAGATTTCGTTCCAATTCAGAATATCCGACTTATTCGAGCATTCACAGTATCCACTCTAACATTTTTCACTATAAGTTTGTGATGTAGAGGGGCCGTAAACCTAACCCACCCTTACCTATCCTAACCTAATCTAGTCAAGAATTAAATATTTTTTCCGTTTTCATACTTATGTTTAGTATTTCGTCATTAATTTAAGCATTATTCATAGCAAATATATCCACTTAACTCTATCGTTTTACCAATCTTTAGCAGATTGTGTACCTACATATATATTTTTTTCACTTTGCTTGTTACAAGTTCAGGGATATCGAGTAGTTTTAAGAACTGTTAGGGGATCGCTCGCTAGTAGACTGCAGTGTTAAAACGGTAATATATGTTGTTCGCATGTATCAGTGTTGGTTATGTTTGGTAAAGCGTTGGCAATAAATTGCCAGGATTTTTTTAATATGTTTACCCCAATTTATTTGGTTAGCAAGTTTTATGTATGGTTCTACTGTTAGAATAAAAAAAATCGCTGTGAGGTTGGATTTGTTGCTCCCACCATTCTCGTCTATTTTAACGAATATTTAATAAAACTCTCTAACATTTTACTACAGATCTGTGATGTAAGGTCCGCAGTCAACAAGATCTAGGATATAAATCATGCCTAAGATACATAATTAGCGAAATACATATCAATGTACGACAACATAGATCAAATAACGATGAATGCAACAGCCGGCGTGTGCCGGCACAATGTAGGCGTAGTCAGGGTTGATGCCGGCATATGCTGGCATAATGTAGGCGTATACAGGGTTGCTGCCGGCATAAGCCGACATATTCCAGCACAATGTAGGCGTAGTGTTACAGGGTTAAATGCCGGCATAATGAAGGCGTATGCATGGTTGATGCCGGCATATGTCTGCACAATGTAGGCGTATACAGGGTTGATGCCGGCACAATGTACACATACACACATTTGTGCAAAAAAGGGTTACCATTCACCGCCAGATACGTTAATAACTAACGTAACCAACTTAACCAATAGTTATATATGTTCATTCAAGTTAGATGGTTTTGTCTGATATTTTGTCATTATTTTGTGCGATGTACATATCAAATCCCTCCACACGGCTCTATTTACTTTTTTTTTAATATCACACACCAGGTACACACATACACGCTTTGTACGCATATGCAGGGTCGGTCACGGCATAATTTAGGGTTGATGCCGCCATATGCCGGCATAATGTAGGCAAATACAGGGTTGATGCCGGCATGTGCCGGCACAATGTAGGCGTATGCAGGGTTGATGCCGGCATAATGTAGGCTTATAGAGGTTGATGCCGGCATATACCGGCGTATACAGGGGTCGATGTAGACACACACACACATTTGTATGCATTTACTTTGCTTGGTACAAGTCCTACCTAGCCTAACCAACTTAACCGATAATTGTGTAATTCAATTCAAGTTTGATGGTTATGGACGATATTAGTCATTATTTTGTGGTACACACATACACGGTTAGTACGCATATGCATGGTCGGTTACGGCATAATGTAGGCGTAAACAGGGTTGATGCCGGCATATGCCGGCATAGTGCATATGCCGGTAACGTCGCGCAAAATTTTCCTGAATTTGTTAATGTAAGAAATCTGAAGAGCTAACAGCGAAACGCGTCATGGATAAGAAATTTCGAGTCATCTAATGTTTCATTATTACCCTAAAAATCTTCATCACTATACTTCAAATATATATATATATATTGTAC
>SDVV010028552.1:0-11939 GCA_016164225.1 Gammarus roeselii | reverse complement strand
AACCATCCCCGCACCTGTTGATGAATAACTGCATAACCATCCCCGCACCTGCTGATGAATAACTGCATAACCATCCCCGCACCTGTTGATGAATAACTGCATAACCATCCCCGCACCTGTTGATGAATAACTGCATAACCATCCCCGCACCTGTTGATGAATAACTGCATAACCGTCCCCGCACCTGTTGATGAATAACTGCATAACCATCCCCGCACCTGTTGATGAACAACTTCAAAATTGAAAAAGGATTTTCGTCATGCTTGGGCTTGCACAGAACTCTTTTATTGCCCGGAAGCCTTTTTTGGCGCTAGACCAATGATGGTAATGATGGGATTTCTCATTTTATAATGAAGGGGATCAGAATGTGAAGAAGACCAGAATGTGAAGAAGACCAGTATGTGAAGGGGGCCAGATTGTGAAGGGGACCAGAATGTGAAGGGGACCAGAATGGGAAGGGGACCAGAATGTGAAGGGGACCAGAATGTGAAGGGGGCCAGAATGTGAAGGGGACCAGTATGTGAAGGGGACCAGAATGTGAAGGGGACCAGAATGTGAAGGGGACCAGAATGTGAAGGGGACTAGAATGTGAAGGGGACTAGAATGTGAAGGGGACTAGAATGTAAAGGGGACTAGAATGTAAAGGGGACTAGAATGTAAAGGGGACTAGAATGTAAAGGGGACCAGAATGTAAAGGGGACCAGAATGTAAAGGGGACCAGAATGTAAAGGGGACCAGAATGTAAAGGGGACCAGAATGTAAAGGGGACCAGAATGTAAAGGGGACCAGCATGTAAAGGGGACCTGAATGTGAAGGGGATATTGAGCTCCCCGAATAAGCCGCTGAATGCTACATATCACGTGGGATGAAAGTTTCTATTTGATTTGGTTCAATCATTTATTTTCATCATCTAGCAATGGTTTTCAATTCAGAAAGCTAACCCTTGAATACAAATTATCAATTATACTAATTGGGTTGACGATATGAAAATCAAGTGTTTTCAACATTCTGTTGTCATGACAACCAGAGAGACTTTAATCCAATTAATTCAGTGTTACTCTGAAGCTGTTCACTCATTATCCCACATCGAGGAATTAGAGGAATTAAGTATCAACAAAGTGTCTGTTACTCTAATGTACTAGTGAATCTTAATCTGATAACCATTGATGGCTTGCGTTAAACTTCTCCCTGTCTCAAACGCTAAACAGGGAAATATATCTTCCTACTGATGAAGTAATTCCTTATTATACTACATTAAGTCCTCACATCTGCTTTCTGATGGGCAGATTTTGAAAATACTTGTTCTATAACTTCAATACAGGGAAAGATTTATACTAAGACAAATATAGTACTCCACCGCAGAAGATCTGTAAATGTTTGATGCTGCAGGTTGAGTCGTTAATCATTCTATGTTGCTCTGCCCCTTGCCGTCCTCAGGGCGCGGTCGCCCACTCAGACAACTCTAAGCGGACCTCCGTCGCCGTCCTGTGGCAACCACAGGGCTACACTGGGAATGTGCAGTTCAGGTAAGCCCTGCGTTGCCCTGTAAGCGGACCTCTGTCGCCGTCCTGTGGCAACCACAGGGCTACACTGGGAATGTGCAGTTCAGGTAAGCTCTACGGTGCCCTGTAAGCGGACCTCCGTCGCCGTCTTGTGGCAACCACAGGGCTACACTGGGAATGTGCAGTTCAGGTAAGCCCTGCGTTGCCCTGTGAGCGGACCTCCGTCGCCGTCCTGTGGCAACCACAGGGCTACACTGGGAATGTGCAGTTCAGGTAAGCCCTGCGCTGCTCTGTAAGCGGACCTCCGTCGCCGTCTTTTGGCAACCACAGGGCTACACTGGGAATGTGCAGTTCAGGTAAGCCCTGTCGAAATGTTGACCCTCCTTTCTCAAGTGTGGCAAGTACAATAGAGAACGAAAAACGTTTTCCCAATTGTAATTTTACTTCATATGAATTGTATTATGGTTTTATGTGGGCAAGCTTCTTAGTGAATTCAGAAACCTAATAGACAAAAAGCTAATTTTTTGGGGTAAAAGTTATCATTCAATATTTTTGTCACTCCTCAATCGGTTAAGATTTTTTTCACTATTCCACATCAATCTCTAACACATCAAGCTTATATACACACATCTCTAATACATCAATAGTCAATGAATCAATCCAATTTACATCAATCTCTAATACACCAATTTCTAATAAATCAATCTCTAATACATCAATTTCTTATACATCAATTTCTAAAACATAGATCTATAATACAAGAATCTCTGATTCATCAATCTCTACTACATCAATTTCTTATACATCAATCTCAATCTCTAATACGTTAATCTCTATTACATTAGTCTTTAAAACATCAATCTCTCTATCTTATCGGTGTAGGGCTTACCTGCGATACCTAGATACTCCTTTCCGTTACTCTGTGTGATTTATGCAAGGAAGTTTTGGACTAAATTCGTTTAAGATTGTAAACTAAGTAAAATCTTCAATGTTCATTTTCCGCTCGATGTTTGAACTCATCGGAAATTTAATTGATATTACCCATGAAGAAGCTTTGTCCACACATGGAATCGTTAGAAATTTATACACAAAGTCAAATTCCTAGTGGGAAGAGTCGAACTTGTTTTTCCGGTTAAAGACTATCCATAAACGAATTGTCTTTCGCTACAAAATACCTGATTGCCGTCCTGTTCCCCGCACTGACCATTATTAAAGCCAAGATCTTCAATGAAAGTTGTAGCACCAATTACCCATCACTTTAAAGTTCATCGTTTCCGCACATGAATGCTACAGACTTGGTGCAAGACCATCTCCCTGGAGGATCCATTTTTTTCGACCCACTTCAATAATAATCCCTCACTCCATAACACGAACTGAGAGATGGTGCTGCTTTCCATGCCGCTTCTTACTTCTTTGGTTCAAATAATGCAAGGTGTGTTGAGGATCCCAGGACCCGGCAAGAACATGCGTCTAGGGACGGCCTTCCTATCGTTTGTGTTCAGGGAGTAATGACGGACATGAAAGTTGACCATCAGGTAAGCGGAACCTCGTGTGATGTCCGCTGGTGAGAAGCACGGCTGTCACTGTGTCCTCGTTGTGATGTAATCTGTGATTAGAAGGGTAACGCTGCTCGTGCGGTGTAGGTACGTGTTTGTAATGACACGGGCTGGTGAACCGCTAAGCATCATATTTCTGGCCTCCGTCTTACCTGGCGCGCGACGTAAGGCGTTTCCCCAACCGTCACTGATGCGTCAAACAGATAATTCACCATGTCTTACGGCGTACTCACGTCTTTACACGACATCTTTCGTCACAGTTATTGCTGTTCTAAAGACCTTCTTGCAGCGAACACTTTGTTCGTACCATCGAGACGGAACACTTTGTTCGTACCATCGAGACGGAACACTTCTGTTTGTGCCATCGAGACGGAACACTTATGTTCGTACCATCGAGACGGGAAAATTATTAGTTGTTTGATAAGTTTAGGGTGCGGTTGTCCTGATGCTGCTTTAGGGTGCGGTTGTCCTGATGCTGCTTAAGGGTGCGGTTTCCTGATGTTGCGTTAAGTAACTTAAGAATCTTCAGAGCCCGTGGCTTCTTCCCTATAGTGATCTTGGCCTCCTTCTTTTGTGACTGTAACCTCTGCTCTTCTGTTGCCGTGGTCTCTTTCCTTCTGTGCGGCGGGCTCTTTCTCTTTGTGACTGTGGCCTCTTCTCTTCCATGTCCGTGATCTCTTCCTAATCTTGGCAGTGGCCTCTTCCCTATTGTGCTCAAGGCCTTTTCTCTTTTGTAGTCGGGTGCACTTTTTTTGTGGTCACGGACTCTTCTTACTTGTGGCCGTGACCTCTTTCATTTTGTAACCGTGACCTCTTTTCTTCAGTGGTCTTAGCCTCTCTTCTTTTGTTATTGTGACCTGATTCATGTCCGCTCCTTTTGTAGTCACGAGCTCTTCGATTTGGTGCTCGTTGACTTTTCCTTTTGTGGTCGTGACCACTTTCCATATCCGGAGGTGGCTTTACTCCTTGTTCCCCCATATGTGGCCGTAGCCTCTTTTATTTGTGGTCGTGGCTTCTTTCATTTTGTGGTCGTGTCAACCTTCCATTTGGTGACCGTGTTTTCATCGCTTCTGTGTCAGTTCAGATTTCCCTAAAATGACTACAAAAACTATTACAATTAGAAATTGACGTGCGAACTACAAAAAACAAAGTATCTAAAGCCCTGATTCTGTTTGTCCCGACAGAGCTACGGTCGTGCGGAGCTTTTCAACATTCTGGACTGGAGTAACCTCGCAAAATTTTGCGATTCAACCGATTCAAAGTGGCTCTCCAGATCCATTTCCTCCATCAAACCCTACTAACTCACTCCAGCCTCCTATACAAACTCAACCAAACCCTCAACCGCAGCCTCAACCGCAACCTCAACCGCAACCGCAACCTCAACCGCAACCGCAGCCTCAACCGCCAGGTGGCTTATATCAACCACCTACTCAGCCTCAACAGCCAGGTAACGGATATCAACCCCCAGTTCAACCCCAACAGCCAGGTGGCGGATATCAACCCCCAGTTCAACCCCAACAGCCAGGTGGCGGATATCAACCCCCAGTTCAACCCCAACAGCCAGGTGGCGGATATCAACCCCCCATTCAACCCCAACAGCCAGGTGGCGGATATCAACCCCCCGTTCAACCCCAACCTCAACCGCCAGGAGGTCTATATCAGCCCCCTACTCAACCCCAACCACCCTTTGTTTTCCCACCCAATCCCTCCCCTGGAATTGCCCCGCCTCCTACAGGATATCTGCCTCCAATAGGTTGATGTGGGCTTCACGAAATCTAAGGAGAAACGAACAAAAATTATTTTCCTGCGGAGATTGACAATTCATAGAGAATCAATACATCAGAATCGAATTTGTCGTTCCATTATTTTTTTCCTTATAAAATGAGATTATATTAAAGTGTCAAGGCTTTTTAGTGCACTGGAGTCAACGTCCTACTTTACTGCTGTATAAAATAAAGCAGTAAAGTCAATCAATTTATTTCTGGAAAAGTGCCAAGCAATCCGGCCTCACTTGGAGTGTCTAGCAAGTATACGGCCGTGTTTCTCCTGCGTTGGATAAACGCTTAGGTGATGAACGTCAGGGATCATAAGACTGTACATGGACCGAGGAACACCATCACGTTGTGACTAGTGTTTTTGAGATCATTAGAGATGTTGATACAGATATGATCCCTGTTAAAAATTCAGGGTGATATCACGATGTATGAACAGAGGAACACCATTGTTACTTGGACTTCTATCTTTAAGATCTCTAAGAATATTGATACCTATGAGATCCATGAACAACATCAGAGATATGGATATAAAAACACAATTATTATCCGACTCCTGTCTTTGGAGCTTCGCGCAGAGGCAGTATCGTAACCAATGAGTGATTCGTGCGTACGAAAACACCATCGCATACTGATCTTCGCGTCTAAGCTCCAAAGTTTACAAGTTCCCAGGGTATGGACACTTTTTTTGCTGTAACAAAATAAGAACCGGTCACCGCTCTAAGCCGAATATCGATCCGAAACTGAATATTGTCTCGTAAAGGTTAAAGTTTTCAACTAAATTGGAGAGATCGACTATCATCTCTTTGGAGCGAAAGCAATAAGGCCCCTCAGAGGGATACCCCTGGGGGTATCCCGGGCCCACTCGCCTTCCCGTGGTGTCCTCGTTTTCCACCAATATTAATTTGTGCCTTCGTGAAAATACGTTTTGGGTTAGATGATCCCTCCACCGTCCCCCCTTTCAGTTTGTAGCTACATCCCCTTCCCCCTTGGTGCACAAAGAGGTGAGCCATCCACTGACACCGGGGTTGGTGAATTTAGAATCGAAACCAATTGAAAAAAAAAATGATAAAAAGAGGGGTTAAAAAAAATATATTTACAAAAAAAATCTAGATTTAAGGTTAGTTTTAAGAGCAATTAAGTTAGTGTATATATTTGTATATACAACAGAAAAAAATGTAAAGGGGCCCCACCTTCATTACCTAGAACCCCGGGTAGAAGCCGGGGACTAAACAAAGGGCAGGACCATGCCCTATCGGAGAGGGGCTGATGGCCCCTCCAGAGCGTCGCACTCAAACAAGTCTGCAAGAAAGAAAGACGAGCTCCTAAGAAGTTTCTCATCGACAGGAGACCTGACTCTGGTCGTAATCGATGACACAAATGAACGCGTCTCGAAGCTGTACGCGAATATAACCGGAATGCAGACTACCCTGGGCAAGATACGCAAAACGATAGGCCTTCCCGAGCTGGAGAAAGATGACTGCCCAGCGCCCTCCAGTGAAGTCGGCGAACGTCTCACTAAACTCGAGAATCTTTGTGCAACTATGAATACCCGACTGAAAGAGCTGACGAAGAGGATAGAGGCCAGGGAACCCGTAACCTGTTCGTGTGCTTCCGCCTCTGACCGCTCCGATAACATCGCTCTCCTCCCAGCCGAAACTCTTAACGCCCGAACACCAAAAAACACAAAGAGGAGACAATACACACGATTTGATGACAACAACCTATTCAACAACGGCCCTAAATTCCCCGAACCCTTGGAAATGACACTCGATGTCAATGACAGACCAAGTATTTGTCCATATAAACTACAGGAAGAACTGGGCTCCATGACTGGCCGTCCAATTCTCTACATCACCGCCAGCGGTGACGATAGCTAGACACAAAACTTCAAAGTGACACTATACTCTCCAAAAACAGAATATGCGAAAAGCCTTGTTAGATCATACCACATACGAATTTTTCCATGAGTTCAGGACTGATTTACATCGAGGGTCTCCCGAGTGATGAAGCCGACGAATTCATCACCGGACTCGTCCAATACGAGGAATGTTTAGTTGGAGCGAAAATCGCGCCGAAAATCGAATCAAAAAGAAACTCCACCACGACCCTTCTGCTTAAATTCAATTGCCTCATCCCACCTAACTACATAGACATTCCTTTCTTTGACAACAAAACCAAGGTTACACCCTTAGAAAGACGTCCGATGCGATGCTGTAAATGCCAGAAATACGGACACACGAGCCGAGATTGTCACGGTAAAACAAGATGCTCACACTGCTTCCAGGACGACCACGATATGCGAGACGATCCCTTGTCGTGCCCATCCAAAGAACCTCACTGCTTTTACTGCAAAGTAAACGGCCACCCTACGGGACACCGAGAATGCCCCCAGGAAAAGACTGAGAGGGAGATCCTGCAATACCAAATTGAGCACAAAGTCGGGCGACGAGAGGCTGCGGCCGTGATTCACTCCCCCAGGCTGACCCTCCCACCCAGGAGAGAAGATCAACATCATTCCCTCCCACTTCCTCGTAACGCTTGTAGATAGCGGTGTAAAAAAAATTGCTTCCTCAATGAACCCATTCACCATGATGAACTCGCTCTCCAAACCACTGGGAGGCAGACCGATAAACATGAACCGACAGGCGAAGAAGTATCTGGCCCACGTCGTAAATATCGAGCAAAACAACGCTATACAAAGGATTAACGGAATAGACAAACAAAAAGTAATTGTCGAAATACATCCGTTCTTCAATGCTACAAGACGAATTATATACACTTCCAAATACACTCCCAAAACTGACCAAAGTGTTTTTGCAAAGGATTATGGAGTCACCAACATTTCCCTAGCAGAATGGATCAAACCAGAAAACATCCACGCCACCGCATATCAAATCACTTTCCCATGACGTGACACACCGGAATTCATAGCAATCCCGGGCGAACAGGATAAAACAAAAACTTACCCAGTGGCGACATGGCCTGTAAAGTGCAAAAAATGCCTAGAATACGGCCACGTCATCAAATACTGCCAGCCATACATATTCCAACGCTGTAAGAGGTGCGCCGGCGAGCATGACCGAAAGGACTGCACAGCCCGCCAACCTAAATGCTGCCACTGCTCATACCTCCATGAGGCAGGCGACCGAGACTGCCCAAAGCAGATGGACCAAAAAGCAATGACCATCATACAAAATGACCGCAGAGTCACACGGAAAGAAGCCATTTAAATCTTTTACGACGAAAACCCAAACTGCCGTAATTTAAATCACGCCAAAGCAGTTGAATCCACAACAAAGTCTACCCCACCAGACGCCTCTCGCATACCGTTAACACAAACGATTACCATGAACCCAACACCCCTCTCCAGTACTAACAATACCACAACCAGCCCAGCAACCACCCTCGTGATAGAGGCGGGCGTCCCAAGCAATGAATCAACAAGTGCCAAGGAGAGCACTGCGATGGATGCTGCCTCGGTCGACTACGAAGACAGGTCCAATAGCCCGAAAATCAAAAGCCCAAGAGACGAAGATTCCTCCGACGACAACCGCGGGACCCGCGACACCCACTCGCCACGAAGCAAAAAGATTAGTAGCATCCCACAAACCACAGCTCGTCTCGATCAGATCGTTGAACGACTTCTGACCGTCTTGACTACAACCGCACCCAGCAAATATCAAAGTGAGGTATTCAACCCTCAACTAACATGCCCATCACCAGAACATCTCACAAGTGAGAACGACCATCGCCTGCGCGAGGACGCCTTGAAAATCTTCAACGAAGAACTGATACCCGAAACCACTGATCTACCATGCATCGCACTTGACTCTAATATCCCAACGACTACTACTCAGCCCATCATAATGTTTAAAAAACCGCCCATAGAAAAAAAACGCGCTCGCTCAAGAAGCAAACACTAAGATCGTACTCTCTCGTCCTCATCATCCTACAAGAGCACTCAAAGCCGAGAACGCAGTAAGTCTAGGAGATCATGCTCTACAGAAAGCGGACGCTCCTGCGAACGCTCTCAATCTAGGACACCTGCGCCTCATTAACAAGAACACCACGAAAGTTCCTACAAACCACGCGACCGCTCCAGGCCATTAAAAATCTGGGCGTGAAACAAATCCGAAATGAACAACAATACAATGCTTTAGTGGAATTGCCAGGGAATTAGAAGCAAGAGAGATGAATTATTATCGCTAATCTCCCACCCATAAACCTTTGGTGATAGGCCTCCAGGAGATCAAACTCCGTGACACAGCCACCTTCACAATCCCTCAATATGTCATACACCGTCGCGAAGGTCACAATAATGTGACTGCACACGGCGGAGTGGCACTTGTGATCCATCAAAGCATACCTCATCACCTCCTCCCTCTGAGAACAAAACTCCAAGCTGTCGCAGTGAAGATATGTATCTCAAGACCACTTACAGTGGTATCTATCTACTCGTCACGGAACCACGACCTCAAGGAGGCACTAATGGCCGATTTGCTTAACCAACTGCATCATCCCGCACTCCTCCTTGGAAACTTCAACAGCTACCACGAAGGTGGGGATGCGTAAGAACAGACACCAAAGGAGTGATAATGGCCAACACCATAGACACTCACAACCTGGTCCTTCTCAACAACGGACAACCCACACGGATCACCCTCGAAAGTGGAACCGCCATCGATTTATCAATTTGTTCCCCCACTTTAGCTACCCAACTCGTTTGGGGAGTCTGCCTTCAACACATGATAATGATCACAACCCAGTGATCATATCGCTCCTTACTAACCGACCAAACATCCCGACGCACAGGAATTCCGATTCAAATACCGGAAAGCCAGCTGGGAGGAATACACGACACATGTGACATGGGACGATGTGGAGGGCCTTCCCGAAGATATTTCAGAGCGCGACCTTGTCATACATATATACGAGAAATTCCAAAGTGCAGCTGTCGCATGCATTCCCCAATATTTACCCTCATTTTTTTTCTCACAGCCTTGGTGGTGCCCAGAGGTAGAAAAAGCAAAAGACCAGCGTGAAAATATGTTCGGGGTCTTCCCGTACGTTCCCCAGGAACCGAGTGGCCTGGAAAAGGGAAACTGGCGTGTTCCGCAAACTTAGCGTGGAGAAGAAGCAAAAAAAGCTGGACCCAATTAGGAAACAAAATCAATCGAAACACCCCTCCTTCCAAAGTGTGGGAAAAAAATCAGGCGTATCCGGGTAAGGTCGCCCCGAGCGACCTATCCACTTACTGTCGGACGGAGACACCGTTTATTCTTCATACGCGGACATCGCGGACAAAAAAGCTCAGACTTCCAGCCAAATATCGCAATCAACAAGTTATACGGCTTCTTTCCAACGGGAAAAGATCCTAAGAGAAAGTGAGCATATCGACTTCACTTCTGCAAATAAAAAATTCTACAACAAACCTTTCTCCATCCATGAACTACAATATGCTATCGACCACACTCCTGAAACCTCACCCGGGCAGGACCGAGTGCACATCAACATGATCAAACACCTTCCTGATAACGTTCTCCAGCACCTACTAATTGTGTTCAATACGTTGTGTTCAAATTCATTCTTTTCCAATCAATTGCTGGAATCCGTAATTATCCCGATACCCAAACCCGGAAAATGTCACAGCGGCCCACATAACTATCGTCCCATTGCCCTAACTAGCGTCCTATGTAAGACTATGGAAAGAATGATAAACTCATGCCTAGCCGACAACTTTGAAAGGCATGCAGGCCTTAACAACATCCAGTGCGGTCGCCGTAAGCGCCACTCCACCTCGGACCACCTCGTACGATTAGAATCAGACATTAGACAGGCCTTCGTCCGAAGAGAACATGTGGTTTCCCTATTTTTCGACGTTGAAAAGCATACGACACTACGTGGAAATACGGGATCATGGAGGATCCCCACCGTACAGGTTTGAGAGGTCGCCTACCACGTTTCATCCACCAATTTCTACAAGACCGCACCTTCAGGGTCAAGGTTGGCAACACGCATTCAGCTTCATATCCGCAAAAAATGGGCGTCCCCCATGGAAGCGTCCTCAGTGTCACTCTTTTTATTCTCAAAATCGATCAGTTAGCCGACATTCTTCCCCGAGACGAAAGACTGCTCTCATCACTATACGTGAACGACCTACAAATAAGCTACAGACACCCCAGCCTCATAATAATTCAACATGAACTCCAGAAGCGCCTATACCTAGTCGGGAACTGAGCTTCCCTAAACGGATTCCGAATCTCGCCCTCTAAAACTAATAAACATGCACTTTACTCTCGTGCCCGGCTTACACCTAAATCCAGCCCTAACGCTGCAAAACACCCTCTAGTGTACGAAGAAGCGATAAAATTCCTGGGTCTTATGTGGGACCCTAAATTCACGTGGTGACCCCATATTGCCGCCCAAGCGACTCGATGCACAAGGTCGACGGGACTTATCCAATCGGTAACATCCCAGAAGTTCGGTGCCGACATGGACACCCGAATGACGTTATTCAGAGCAAAAATACGATTGCGCATGGACTACGGCGCCGTTGTCTACGGTTTAGCTGCCAAAACTTCTCTCGACCCTCTCGAGGCCATCGCAAACAATGCTTTGCGTATCACAACCGGCGCGTTTCGCTCTACCCCAATCGAATCCCTTAACGTGCTTACTCACGAACTTCCACTTCCGCTCCGGCAAGACAAACTTTCGCTACAATACTATTTTAAGACTGGAAGTCTAACCAACAGCCCGGCAATCAGCCACATCACTAACATAACCGAAAAGCGCATTTTTGCGGCTAAAAAGTACACATGCCCACCGTTTTCCCTTCGTGTGGCGCCCTACGGGGGAGCCTGTTATGACTCGCGTTGGGGCTCTGGTGGAAATGAGGCCCAAATCAAATCAAATTTCCTTCGTGTGGACAGCCTGCTGACCTCGCTGAACATTAAACGTAAAGCTATTAATCCTTCATTCTCCTACCGAATTATTCAAATTAACGCACCAACATGGATGAGCAACCCACCACCGGTCAACCTAGACCTGCAAGTGTACCCTAAAGCAACTACTCCAACCAACGCGTACCGGCAGGAATTCCTAAGACT
>SDVV010028551.1:0-11939 GCA_016164225.1 Gammarus roeselii | reverse complement strand
GAAGAGCCCGATGAATCCCGGAGGGTGACCCATGTCCCCCGGGTCTTCCCGAGCTCTCAGAGTCCCCCGAGACCCCTCGTCTCAGCTCATCTCGGCTTGTCTCGAATCATTTCTGCCAGTTTCGGCTCGTCGCGACCAACTCGACTCGCCTCAACATGTTTCGACTGATCTCGACGCACCTCAACCAGCCTCGACGCGACCCTCGCCCCTTGCGCCAGCAATCCGCGGACTGTAATGGTTAATTGTTCAACTCAAGCATCTCACATGAACGTTTTTCTGTGAATGGGGTTTCCAGCGCTGCGAGGGGAGAGCAGAGGTTCCAGGATTCAGAAGGGCCTCTTTAGGGTCCCACAGTTTCTCAAAAGGCTCCCAAAGGGTCTCAAGGGTGTCCCAAAGGGCCCCAGAAAGGTCCAAGTGGATCCCCCCAAATCCACCTGGTCTCCCAAGTCCCCCGGGTTCCCGAAACCCCGGGTCCCCGAGTCCCGCGGATCCCACGAGTACCTCCTCTCCCTGGGTCACCTTGTCTCAACCAACCTCGATGCATATAATAAAAATAACCAATGCAAAATCTATCACCATGAAAAAAGGGCAAAGAAAAATAATAGAGCCCAAGCAAGAAGAAATAATAAAATACTAAAATAAAGTGTTAATGATCTATAAAACGAATAATCATCCATCCACCCCAAGGCATTATCGTATGGTCGGTTAGTAAGGAGCGATATGATCACTGGGTTGTGATTTGATTTGATTTGGGCCCCATTTCCACCAGAGCCTCAACGTGAGTCATAATAGGCTTCCCCGTAGGGCAAGACCGTCGTTGATTCAGGCAAGCTCGCACGGCCTCCCGTGCGAAAATATTAGTCATGTCAAGATGAAGTCAGTACATGTTTCAATTGTGGCATATTCGCGTACTAGCGCGTACGAGAGAGTAAAGAGCTAATGCGTATCTTCGTAGAATGTGTTATTTCTGTGCGTAATGGGGTGGAGAGACCACCTCATTTGCACAGGTGTTTGACTATCTGTTGAACATGATCTCCTAGACTGCGTTCTCTGCTACGAGTGCTCTTGTAGGCGTGGGAAGGCGAGAGAGCACGATTATAGTATTTGCTTCTTGAGCGAGCGCGTTTCTCTTCTATGGAGGGTTTTTTAAACATTATGATGGGCTGAGTAGTAGTCGTTGGGATATTTGAGTAGAGTGCCATGCATGGTAGATCAGTGGTTTGGGGTATCAGTTCTTCGTTGAAGATTTTCAACGCGTTCTCGCGCAAGCGATGGTCGTTCTCACTTGCGAGATGTTCTGGTGTTGGGCATGTTAGCCGAGGGTTGAATACCTCACTTTGGTTTTCGCTGGGTGCGGTTGTAGTTAAGACGGTCAGAAGTCGTTCAACGCTCTGATCGAGGCGAGCTGTGGTTTGTGGGGTGCTACTAATCTTTTTGCTTCGTGGCGAGAGGGTGTCGCGTATGCAGCGGTCATCGTCGGAGGAATCATTGTCTCTTGGCCTTTTGCTTTTCGGGTTCATGGACCTCTCCTCGTAGTCGACCAAGGCGGCATCCATCGCAGTGCTTTCATGGGCACTGCGAGATTCGTTGCTTGGGGCGCCCACCTCTATTACGAGGGCGGTCGCTGGGCTGGTTGTGGTATTGTTAGTATTGGGGAGGGATTTTGGGGTCATGGCATAAGTTTGTGTTAACTGTACGCAAATATTGTCTGATGGGGTTGACTTAGTTGAAGATTTAACTGCTTTGGCGTAATTTAAATTACGGCAGTTTGGGTTTTCGTCATGAAAAATTTGATGGCTTGTTTTCGTGTGACTCTGCGGTCATTTGGTATGATTGTCATTGCTTTTCGGTCCATCTGCTTTGGGCAGTTGCGGTCACCTGCCTCATGGAGGCATGAGCAGTGGTAGCATTTAGGTTGGCGGGCTGTGCAGTCCTCTCGGTCATGCTCGCTGGCGCACCTCTAACAGCGTTGGGGTATGTATGGCTGGCAGTATTTGACGACGTCGCCGTATTCCAGGCATTTTTTGCACATTGCAGGCCATGTCGCCACTGGGTAAGTTTTTGTTTTTCACAGTTCGCCCGGGATTTCTACAAATTCCGGTGTGTCACGTTCTGGGAAAGTGATTTGGTACGCGGTGGTGTGGATGTTTCGTGGTTTGATCCATTTTGCTAGGGAAACGTTTGTGACGCCGTAATCCTTTGCTTAACCTGCTGCAAAAGCACTTGGTCAGTTTTGGCAGTGTAGTTGGAAGTGTATAGAATTCATCTTGTAGCATTGAAGAACGGATGCATTTCGGAAGTTACTTGTGTTTGTCTATTTAGTTAATCCTTTGTATAGAGTTACTTTGCTCGATATTTACGACGTGAGCCAAATACTTCTTTGCCTGTCGGTTTATGTTTATCGGTTTGCCTCTCTGTTGTTTGGAGAACGAGTTCATCATAGCGAATACCGCCCTACGGGGGAGTCTGCATTAACTTCGCGTTGGGACTCCGGTGGAACATAGAAGCAAATAATAAATAAAAATCATAGCGAATGGGTTCATTGAGGGGGCAACTTTGTTTGCACCACTATCTACAAGCGTTATGAGGAAGTGGGTAGGGAATGGTGCTGATCTTCTATCCTGGGTGGGAGGTTCAGCCTGGGGGGAACGAATTGCGGCCGCAGCCTCTCATCGCCCGACTTTGTGCTCAGTTTGGTATTGCAGGATCTCTCTTTCAGTCTTGTCCCGGGGGCAGTCTTCGTGTCCCGTAGGGTGACCGTTAACTTTGCAGTAAAAGCAGTGAGGTTCGTCGGATGGACACGACAGGGGATCATCTCGATTATCGTGGTTGCCCTTGGAGCAGTGCGAGCATCTTTTTTTACAGTTACAATTTTGGCTCGTGTGTCCGTATTTCTGGCATTTATAGCATCGCATCGGACGTCTTTCGAAGGGTGTAACCTTGGTTTTGACGTCAAAGAAAGGTATGTCTATGTAGTTAGGTGGGTTGGGGAAATTTAATTCAAGCAGAAGGGCCGTGGAGGTGTTTCTTCTCGCTTTGATTTTTGGTGCGATTTTCGCTTCAACTATTCATTCCTCGTATTGGACGAGTCCGGTGATGAATTCGTCGGCTTCATCACTCGGGAGATCCTCGATGTAAATCAGCCTGAACTCATGGAAAAGGTTGGGGGTGGTCTGATTTTGCAAAGTTTTTTGCAAAGTATGGTCACTAGAAGTTTTGTGTCTACTTTAATAGTAAAGCTAGCGTCACCGCTGGCGGTGATGTTGAGAATTGGACGGCCAGTCGTGGAGCCCAGTTCTTCTCGTAGTTTTATATGGGCAAATATCCAGTCTGTCATTGACATATGTCATTTACAGGTGTTCGGAGAATTTAGGGCCGTTGTTGAATGGGTTGTGGTCATCAAATCGTGTGTACCGTCTCTTCTTAGCGTTCTTTGGTGTTCGGGCGTTATGAGTTTCGGCTGGGAAGAAAGCAATGTTATCGGAGCGGTCAGAGGTGGAAGCACACAAGCAGGTTACGGGTTCTCTGGCCTCTATGCTCTTCATCAGCTCTTCCAGTCGGGCATTCATAGTTGCACAAAGGTTCTCGAGTTTAGAGAGACGTTCGCAGACTTCACTCGAGGGCGCCGAGCAATCCTCATTTTCCAGCACGGGAAGGCCTATCATTCTGCATATCTTGCCCAGGGTATTCTGCATTCCGGTTATATTTGCGTCCAGCTTTGAAACGCGTTCATTTGTGTATTCAATTACGACCCGAGTCAGGTCTCCTGTCGATGATGATCTCCTGAGGGGCTCGTCTTTCTTTCTTGCAGACATGTTTGAGTGAGACTCTTTGGGGGAGCCTTCAGCTCCTCTCCGACAGGGCGTGGTCTTGCCCATTGTTTGATCCCCGGCATCTACCCGGGGTTCTAGGTAATGAAGGTGGGGCCTTCTTTACATTTTTTTTTGTTGTATATATACGAATATATTCACTAATTTAATTTCTAAATGTACACCCAAAATTAACCTTATATCTAGATTTTTTTTTGACTATTTTTCATTTCTAAACCTTTTTTATACAATTTTTTTGTTGCTTTTTAATTTCAATTGGTTTCGATTCTAAATTCACAAGCCCCGGTGTCAGTGGGGGGCTCACCTCTTTGAGCGCCAAGGAGGGGGGATGTAGCTACAAACTGAAAGGGGGGACAGTGAAGGGATCTTCTAACCCAAAACGTATTCGATTTTGATTTGGGCCTCATTTCCACCAGAGCCTCAACGTGAGTCATGATAGGTTCCCCCGTAGGGCGCGACCGTCGTTAATTCAAGTTCGCACGGCCTCGCGTGTGAAAATATCAGTCATGTCAAGATGAGATCTGTACATATTTCAATTGTGGCATATTCGCGTACTAGCTACCACCTCATTTGCACAGGTGTTTGAGGTCTAGGCAGATTCGTATAGTCCGGTGTGTTTATCGAAAGCGATAAGCTTTTCACGGTAGGTTGGGTCAGTGAGTAGGCTTTGTAGGTTGCACGGGGGATCTAGGAACGCTCGCCGGGCTGCCGCGAGTGCGTTGCAATCCATCAGTAAGTGTTCCACGCTAATAGCCACTTGGTGGCAACAGGGGCCAGGTGGCGCGTTTGGTCCTATGTCGGCATCCATCAGGTGGTTGTGAGTTTTCCACGTGTGTCCCGTGCACAAGCGGTTGATGAACACTTGGTCTTTTCTATTGGTGAACTTGGTTTCCCTTTCTCCGACTGAGGGTTTGAGTGAAAGCATTTTTGTCCACTCTGTTGCCACAATATTGTTATTTGCTTTCATGTTCCACCGGAGTCCCAACGCGAAGTTAATGCAGACTCCCCCGTAGGGCGGTCCCCATCGGGATGTTATATGGAAGTTCATGATAGGGAATCAGTCCCGGTAATGTATTGCAAAAAATTGTTCTTGGTGAGTAGATGCCAGGTTAGCCAGCGAGTCCGCAAGTTAGTTTCCTCTAATTCCCGCGTGCCCGGGGATCCAGCAGAACTCCACTGTCTGACCCGTCTCGTTTATCACAAAGAGATCGTGCTGCACTTTACGTAGAACTGGATGTTCATAGTGCAGTGTTTTAAGCTGGGTGAGGACACTCAGACTGTCTGAGAATACGACGTATTTGGGGAAGTGATGGGTTTTTGCGATAGAAACTGTAGTTAGAGTGCGCGAAGCTCCGCAGAGAACACGGAGGCCTCTTGTGGGGGGGGTGGCCGAGAGTGTGGTGCCCCCGCACACAGCGGCGGCTACAACTCCGTCCGCGGTTTTGGAGCAGTCAGTGTATATGTGTCGGTGCTCAAAATATTCTTCCTCGAGTAGTCTTAGGAATTCCTGCCGGTACGCGTTGTTTGGAGTAGTTGCTTTAGGGTACATTTGCAGGTCTAGGTTGACCGGTGGTGGCAAAATGTATTTACTCGAAGGGACAAATGAATTTTGGTGGATAACGATGACACCAAGGGAAGGCGGGTGAGCCTGGGATACCCCCAGGGGGTATCCCTCTGAGGGGCCTTATTGCTCTCGCTCTAAAGAGATAATAGTCGATCTCTCCTATCTAGTTGAAAATTTTAACCTTTACGAGACGATATTCGGTCTCTGAGCAATATTCGGCTTAGAGCGGTGACCGGTTCTTATTTTGATAAAGCAAAAAAAAAAGTTGCTATACCCTGGAAACTTGTTAACTATGGAGCTTAGACGCGAAGAACAGTAGGCGATGGTGTTTTCGTACTCACTGGTCACTCATTGGTTACGATACTGCCTCTGCGCAAAGCTTAGTGGGGTGGGGCAATTGAATTCGAGCAGAAGGGCCGTGGTGGTGTTTCTTTTCGGTTGGATTTTTGGTGCGACTGTAACTTCAACCAAACATTTCTAGTATTGGACGAGTCTGGAGGTGAACTCGTCGGCTGCATCACTCGGGAGACCCTCGATGTAAATCAAGCCTGAAGTGATGGGAAAAGTTGGGTGTGGTATGATTTTGCAAGGCTTTTCGCATATCCTGTTTTGGGAGAGTATAGTGTCACTTTGAAGTTTAGTGTGTACTTTAATAGTAGTAGTAGTTTGATTTTGTTTCCCATCGGAGACTCAACGCGAAGTTAATGCAGACTCCCCCGTAGGGCAATTGAAGAGTGGCAGAGTAGGTTTACCGTAGATTCAGAGTAGGTTTAACGTAGATTCAGAGTAGGTTTAACGTAGATCTAGAGTAGGGTTAACGTAGATTCAGAGTAGGGTTAACGTAGATTCAGAGTAGGTTCAACGTAGATTCAGAGTAGGTTCAACGTAGATTCAGAGTAGGTTCAACGTATATTTGGGAGGAGGGAGTATAGGTTCCAGGATTCAGAGGGGCCTCAAATGGGTCATACAGTTTCTCAAGAGGGTCCCGAAGGGTCTCAAGGGTGTCCCAAAGGGCCCCAGAAGGGTCCAAGTGGGTCCCCCCCAAATCCTCCTGGCCCTCCAAGTCCCCCGGATTCCCGAAACCCGAGTCAATAGGATCCCGCGGGTCCCACGAGTACCCCCTTTCCCTAGGTCACCTTGTCACAACCAACCTCGATATATATAATCATACCAAATGCAAAATTTACCACTATGAAAAAAGGGCAGCAAAAAAAAATTGAGCCCACGAAATAAGAACTACTAAAATCTAGTATTAATGATCTATAAGATGAATAATCATCCATCCACCCCAAGTCTACTTTAATAGTGAAGCTATCGTCACCGCTGGCGGTGATGTTTAGAACTGGACAGCGTCATGAAGCCCAGTTCTTCTCGTAGTTTATATGGGCAAATATCAGGTCTGTCATTGACATCGAATGTCATTTTCAAGTGTTCGGGGAGCTTAGGGGCCGTTGTTGAATAGGTTGTGGTCATCAAATCGAGTGTATTGTCTTCTCTCTACGTTTGTTGGTGTTCGGACGTTAGCAGTTTAGGCTGGGCGGACAGCGATGTTATCAGAGAAGTCAGAGGCGGAAGCACACGAACAGGTCATGGGTTCCCTTGCCTCCATCCTCTTCATCAGCTCATCCAGTCGGTATTCATAGTAGCAGAAAGGTTCTCGAGTTTAGTGAGCCGTTCACAGACTTCACAGGAGGGCGTCGAGCAGTCCTCAGTCTCCAGCTTGGGAAGGCCCATCATTTCGCTTATCTTGTCTGGGACATTCTGCATTCCGATAATATTCGCGCCCAGCTTCGAGAAACGTGCATTTGTGTCATCGACTGAGACCTGAGTCAGGTCTCAGTCGATGAGGAACTTCTGAGTGGTTCGTCGTTCTTTATCGCAGACAGGTTTGAGTGCGACGCTCTGGGGGGGGCTGTCAGTAATACTGAGTTACATCTTCATCACAGGACCAGTAATACTGAGTTACAACTTCATAGCAAGACCAGTAATACAGAGTTACAACTTTATAACATTACTTATGCTCTGTTCTATTTCTAACTCTGCCTTACATAATATCGGCCAAACACCGTGCAACTATGTAACAATCTAACAAGGAGACGCGGCAACTCGTAACAATTGAAAACATACTAACAAGATTGCCGCTATTGTCAAGATCAAATCACGTTGAAAATATCCTGTTGATGAAGAGGCTGACGTCGAACGTGGGACGCATCAATTGTTTTAAAGTGTTATTGTAGCAGATCTAATTTTTTTAATAATAAATGTATCAAAATGCAGTACACAGACTTAAACTTAGGTTAGATTAGGTGGTTCAAGAGCACCGGAGCCCTGACTTAAGAATTGAAATCCCTCGTTTAGTGCACGACATTCATTCGATGAGTTCAAGCTCATACTTTAATTATGACAAGAGAAATATTATTCTGGAGAGCAATATGTATATGCCAAGCTGATGAACATTCTATGATGTTGTCTTTACTATTGCCTGCCTCTCCAGCACGTTCTTTTACTTCTTCTTGGGAGTAATCTTGCTCGCCAAATCAAAATATATAAATTAGGGAACAGAACTTGCTGGGAATAAAGTGTACTTAATGTGCATTACATCAATCAGATAATCGTTCAAATAGATTAGATTCCCATTATCCTGTGAATAAAATACGTTTATCGCGATTGCCTTTTCGTATTCTTTGCAGTACACGTTTTCTTAGTTTACCTAACTTGGCCTCCACTTAGCTTGCTGTATTTACGAAGCAGGCGGTCGTACAACTGCTTGACTTTCTCGAGATGGGTTTCAAGCATGTCAGTGCTTTCCAATTCTTTAGCTGCCCCCAGCTTTTGTTGCAGGAAGCTCTTAGCTTTGTTAGCCAGCAGATGCCACTCTTCCTTCCTGTCACTGAAGCCCTCCTGCAGGATCACGATGGCCAGACCAGTTGCCAGGGTGGACTCGTCCAGAACCTGTGTCGTCATAGAAGAGATGAACGATATTAGACTTTAATGAAGAAACACGCATCGCAGCGAATAATTAAGAATAAAGGCTGGACTCTGTATTTACTTGGGATAAATATAATTAACTATGTATGTTCAGTGGCATTGTGGTTACCAGTGCTTTGTCATACAAGGCGTCCGACACAAGAAAAGCCCCGAACGCTTGTCTGCTTGAGATAGAAGGGACGCGCTCGCTTCATAAGTTCTAAGCAAACGTGAAATGCTTATTTCCGAGAGGGGGAAAGAAATGATAAGAGAACGGCAGATATGCTGATGGGGTCGAATCATCAACCACTTTAAATAGATGAAGATGTAAATATAATATGAAAGACACTATCGAGCCAACGAGAAATTATGATACTGAATATAAGGCATCGAGCTTAGTATCAAGGAGTGAAAACAAATGGGATGCACAGAAGACACATAAAAACATTGTGAATCTCTTCCATCGTCTTCCAACCAAATCTCACAACGAGGAGAAATCCACTTGGGACGGAAGAAACAAACTCTCAAGAAACAATCAAACAAATTAAGGTCAAGAAAAAAACAATGTCCAGCAGCGAAAGCAATTTGATTATGGTTTATCGACATCGTGTTCCCCCATCTAACCAAAATACAACAAAACGTCAGATCGCAACTTCAGTATCCAATGTTTCAATCTTTTCTAATTCAAACTACTGCCCGACTTAACGGAACAAGTGTAAAAAAAATTTGCTCTCCGATATTCAATGTAATGTAAACTGAACACTGCAAAGGTAGCCCATGATAGAAATTTTACGCTGATTGAAATTTCCATCTTGGCGACCCTGCTAAACCAACTCGGCTGGTTGAACGTAAGTGAACTAATAAAACTAAATAGAGTTAAAAGTGTTTTCAAAGAACAGAACAAGCTCTCGTGTCCAAACAACATTCTATTCTAAATTCGTATAGCAGCCCACGGTTGGCCAACGTGGAACGGACGTGACGTTGACAAAAAGTTCAGAAGAACACAGACTTTTGCAACAACGTTTTCATACTGAGGCCTACATTTTTTTCATCAATCTACCCGCCAACATTAGAATTTCTAACAGTGCATCTTCCATCAAGAGAAACTGTACCACTGTACTACTGCTCGTCCGTCTGCAAGTATTTGAAAAATAAAGAGAACTCTGTGGGCGGTAAAACAGGTAACTACATAGGTGTACAACTTGGCAGCGGCGGTACACCGGACTCACAACATACGAGGCTCCAAAGCCAAACCACCAACGTTATCGGAACTCCCTCGTTGCGTCACAGGATGGAGGCTATTTCATGGCACAAGGTGTTCACGAAGCCACGCAATATTTGAACTCGCTTGTACGTGGATACTTGACTGGAGGCTATTTATGTAAATATGCAGGTTTTCTTTCCCAAGAAAGCCAGCTGAATAATCACGTGAAATCGAGAGTGCAGACAAAATATTCCCATGGGAGAAAGCAGAGTAAGCCCCCGCGACTGTCACTATGAGGAGCAGATGAGAAACTATGCTTCGATCACACAAAAAACTTGACCATGATCTAAAAAATCCATCGTTGGCATCATGCTTGTAAAGGTGTTTGTGTGACCAGGGCTTTGGGAAGATCTCCTAAAGTGGTCGTGGCTTAGCTTGTGTGTAGTAAATATAATTTCAATTGCTACGTCAAGCGACAAAAATTTAGGCACTCTATTCATCAAATAGAGATACCTTCATTATTGATTCCATAAGCTACGAATTGACTAATTTTCTTCAGGCATTTTCGGGCAAGGTTGGAGTGCAGTAAATTCATTAGATTGATGCGCAAATTTGGTCATTATTTTACTATACTGCATATCCTGATATGAAAGAGGCTACAACAAAGAACTAAGAGTACAAAATCAAGGAAACCTTGTACCCCATTAAAACACATACCTCGTGATTTGAGAGCTCAAGATCCGATGGGTCAATGGAGAAGGTGGTGGCGATGTCCTTCTTAGCCCAGGAACCGTCAAACTTCTGATGGCCAATCAGGTCTTCGAATACATCGGAAGTAGAAAACTCCGCGGAGGCTGTCTTTTGGTCGGCTCCAATAGTGGACTTTGTAAGACAACGAAGACTCTCTAATGGGAGGTTTTTCATCATGAGTGATGAACGGGATCGAGAGCCTCCTCTTGACAATGAGATAGTCTTATTCTTACTTTTATATTTGTAGTGAGTTGCGAATGAACCATGGTAACTTGGTTCTTCTTCTTCTTCGTCCTTTTTGAGGTTTACCTCAGGCAAGATCTTGCCATCCTGGTCCACTGCAACCAAAGCCGTGTATCGTGACAACACCCCGCTACGGGTGCTTAGCGCTACCACCTCTTGCTTCACCCCATCTGCAAAGAAAGCAGAGCAGGTTCTATTACCAAACATCATAACTCTCCCAGACACCAGACCAGGATCAAAAAATGTGAAATAAGTAAAAATAATTCGAATAGAATGAAATCGGTTCTTTTTTTGTATGACAAAAAAGTGTTCAGATACAAACTGAAGGTCAAATCCCCTTGAGAGAAGATGGTCGACGGCACGAAACACCTAACACTTTCTTCATGCACTCACACACATCCCAAAACTATGCTCTTCAGCGCTGGGGGTCCAGCTAGGAGCCCGTAACACTTAGTCTTTGTTAGGAGCGAAATCTGAGATCTGCTGCGTCATGATTGCCGGCCCTTCCCTCCCACGTCCAACCCAACTCTTAACGAGACGTCAAGGGGACGAAAGCGCATCAGTGTTGCGGCATAACTCATCCATTAACAATAATTTTTACTCACTCTTATCCCTGGTTTGCTCTCTCACTACCTTCCTCAAGCCGGTTTCATCCCATCCCTGCACCCAAACTTCAGTCTCCGCTATCATCAACCTTTTCACCAATCTCTCCCCTCACCTATAGTGTTCAAACCACACACGGCAAGTAGATCTTTCATTCCTGCTAACTTTTTCATCACCGTACCGATTCAAACAATGTCAATATTCGTCCTAAGAGTCACTCCGGCCATACCACTCAAACATTTCATATCAAAAACGTTCAACCTTTTATTTTCCGCACTCGCCTTCACGTTTCAAAGCCGCGGAGCACAATTGAAACAACTCTTAACTCGTACAACCATTCATTTACTTCCACATCCTATGTTTTGTGGCTCATTGCACTCTTCAGTGCACGCAACACTCAAGATTTCAGCTCAGTTCCCATGAAATCCCATGAAGGCAGACACCATCAGGATATTCCTAATCCTGAGGATATCGTAGCGGCAAAACAAATTGAAGCCCTCACCACAGTGAACTTTTCCCCCGCCGAAGTTATTAAATATATAGATAAATTGAAAGTCACCAAATCTCTAGGTCCAGACCAGATTCATCCTAGAATTCTGAAAGAGACTAAAAACGAAATTGCCGAACATTTATCAAACATTTTCACCCAATCTCTCACAAATGGCACCTGCCCCTCTAAATGGAAAGAGGCCAATGTTACCTCAATTTTTAAAAAAGGGGACAAAAAGTGTCCCGGCAACTACCGTCCAATTAGTCTCACCTCGGTCATTGGCAAGTT
>SDVV010028550.1:0-11939 GCA_016164225.1 Gammarus roeselii | reverse complement strand
TATATATATTGAATTTACACTGGGAGATCATACAACATAACAAATATGGATATTTTGTTTTCCTTCGACATGCATTGGATTGTACTGTTTAGGTTAGTAGGCATATGTTTTTTTTTTCTTGGGGTAAGTCAGTAAACGAAGAATCAAATAAACCGGAAAAAATACTTACAAAAATAAATACAATATATATAAAAGATTGTTTCGAATCAGAACGTATAATTTGAATATCTGTCGTTGATGGCGCAAAACTCTAGTTATTGATAACGCCAAACTGGACTTCAATTGACATTGAACACTTTCTTAAATATGTCCGCATCAATAGCCTTCAATCAGTGTTGGGCAAGTTAGGATATTCAGCTACAGTATCATCAATTTCTGTCCACTTCCTCCAATTAGAGATCGAACCAAAGGATATGAATATCTATGGAGATTCTCTACTTTGGTCGACATTATCGGTGGTTTGCAGCGACCAGGTGCCGATCATTTATGGATGCTGGAATCCTCTGTTAAACGACAGTAGCGCATTAATGGTAAGTCATTGTTTGTTTATACTGATTAAACGTGATCATTACTGACTACACTGGCATAATTCAGACAGCCAGTAGTGAATAAAGAATCATCCAGCATTCATTACTTCTCGAACAGCGGATACTCGAGCGCTCACCACCTTGACGGCTGAAGAGCCACAGGCGTTCACCCGTAATTCGGGGTTGGTTCAGTGCATCATTATGGCACTTTCATAAGCAGCACCATTCCTCCGTGCAACAATCATTGTTTCAATGTTCAACACGAGTGTTTCCCTATATGATTGCATTCGTTTCTATTTCATTTTATTCCCTTGAAAATTTTCTATTTATTCACTGGCATGCTCGACACGATCACGTAAATGAGCTTAACGTTAACCCCGCATTTCCTCGATACGGTTTTCAAGCTTTGCGTGCTGGGAATTGGAGTTCTCTGAAGATGCGTCCCACAACATTTCATGCCTGCATTTGAACTCAATCCTTGCCATTTGGCCTCCATGATCAATGCTCAGTTTACTGTAGAATCGTTTGACTAGAAAGATTGCAATTGATGTTTTTTGCCGACTTCATTTCCTCTGCAAGTTCAGAATGGAGGAACAAATTATCCGATGATAACATTGCAGGCCCCGGGGAAAAGGAATAAAGGTTATAACTTGTAGAGGTTATAGTGAGTTGTAAAACAGCAGCTCAGAATAATTTATTAGCATAAATTCAACTCGAAAACTGCTGTTTATGTCGTCGATACCAATGTTTGCTGTGAATATGAAATATCCGTGGAATGATTCAGGATGATGTTAATACATTCCCATACAACCATCTGGAACGCATTTTTCAGATGATAATGCGATGCTCGGGTTAAATATTCTTTACTAACGTCAGTGTAAACCGATATATTATTGGTATGCTTTTATTTTTCGATTGCGAATTTTTGAATTATATATAATATGACACAATTATCACAGTACTCAATATTACACATAAAGATTTGATCAACTCTCTATTCCCATAGAATGTGCATATTTCATAATCATATTTTCGATTCGTGAATGTGTTGACTTCACATAATTTCTGTAATTCTGTTTCTTTTAATGTCACTAGAGTGTTTATACGAATATTTAAATTGAGAGTCAGGTGAGTATTTTACACGCCGACTGATATAAGTCGCATGTTATCGTACGTTAGCAAACCATATCAACTCCCAAAGGGAATCATTTAGTATTTTCATTAGTCATTTACGAACCGTCACATAAGATCACCTGCATCATTTTACAACGCGAAGTATGTTATAACTGCCAAGGTTTAGCCTCGTTATCATAATACTCTTCGTTTGCTGTTCCCTTGGTACGGAAACCCCTGCAGGGAAAAGTGCGGTTCCTTTTCCTGTATATTGCTGTTAACTTCATCCGAACAGCAGCTATTACATTTACCGGTCGCTAGATGTAATCATGCTGGGAAACTTACTCACATCACCCAGATGAGCGGGAAAAAATTTCCGGGGAAACTGGTTAAAGTAATTAGGGAACTATTATTGATCGGATCAGTAGCATTTCTGTTACTGTATGTTGATATCACGTTGTTCTAAAGTTCAATGTAAAGGCGCCTAGTCAGTACATGAACATGCAAGCTTTTTTCATAAATAGGCGTTTATCTCCGCAGCAACTTCATTCGTATAATAGGTAAATCAATAAATTTCTACAAATGACCTTTGCGACTACCACTGACGGTCGTAGAGGTTGCGTTCATTCATTAGGAGAATCAATTAAATTTGTAAACATAACATCTGCGGCCTCCACTGGCAGTCCACTTTAGGCCACCCAATGGCACAGGCCTAAACATTCATATTCCGATGTCCCATGTTACTAAACAACGGCCAATCAGAGGAGTGGAAAATAATCATCGTACATTTCCCCTCGGCCTAATTGGGCCTTCCACTCATTATTGTGACAAAACGTCAGGATTGTTTGCAGGCTGTCAGGCTGTCACTTAGTCCAGCTCCTGGCTGACAGTATTGGTCCTTAGGTTCAGATCGAGCTTCAGTTATGCAATGCCTGTCGAGGATAGGATATTTCAATATTGATAAGATCAAAATGATATATTTCATCGTCAATGAATGTTTTTAATTAACTGCCGTCGACGTACATTAGTTTTGTTTGGATACTTTCTGGCTAACGAAGGCTCATCTCCTTTCACCATTGAGTCTGGGCCACTCACCAACGCTAATGAGCGGTTTGATACGAATGGTAATGAGCCTAATACACCGGCTACCATTAAGTCTGGGCCACTCACCAACGCTAATGAGCGGTTTGATTCAAATGGTAATGAGCCTAATGCACCGGCTACCATTAAGTCTGGGCCACTCACCAACGCTAATGAGCGGTTTGATACGAATGGTAATGAGCCTGATGCACCGGCTACCATTAAGTCTGGGCCACTCACCAACGGTGATGAGCGGTTTGATACGAATGGTAATGAGCCTAATGCACCGGCTACCATTAAGTCTGGGTCACTCACCAACGGTAATGAGCGGTTTGATACGAATGGTGATGATCCTAATGCACCGGCTACCATTAAGTCTGGGCCACTCACCAACGGTAACGAGCTACTTGATACGACTGGTAATGAACCTAAAACACCTGCCTTTTTGTTGCCGTAACCGGTCTATTAATGGGGGATCTTCATGGAAGAGAGGGCACAACACAAATCCTAGTATTTCAGGGTCCATTAACGACGAAAATGATCATGCTCATAATTATTTCATGATAATGGAATGAGGACAACGATTCCTGTTTTAAACACAATATTGAAGTCCTTAGGACTTCTTGTAAAATTCTGTTATACAGCAGTACAACGTCTTGGCATTTGAATCCGACTGGATTAAATGAATACACAGTAAGCTAAATCGATCAATCATAGATGATTTCCAAATTGAAAATGAGAACGTAATAAGATTCCGCCTTGCTCGCTTCAGTTCCTAGAATGAATTATAGTTGGTGCTATTTTTTTCGTGTGTGTAATATTTTTCGGTATTGAAAAATTTCAAGTCCGGAACCATTTCCCCCTTCGGAAAATAGTATAACAGGTTGATCGCGGTCGGCGGTGCCGTCAACAAACCATACCTGCAATCAATGAAATAAATTGATAAACTAATATCGAGCAAATGACTACATTCTGTCAGCAATCACTAGTTGATTCAAGTAATACTGCAATACCGAGTATGAGATCGATAGCTATAACCGGTTGTAGCACTGTCATAAAATATATTTATAGTCTCATTTTCTGTATTTTTCTACTGACATTGTGTTTTGCCAACGCCACTGGCCCGGTCAGAACAAGCGTGGGGAGTTCATAACTTTCAACCCTGAATTGGACCACGAACGACTTCCCTCGTAACTTGACTCGACTTGTGAATTACTGCAACAGTACTGGAACGAGTTTCGCCGTCGACCACTTAACTGTCTTTAATTTCCCTTTCATAAATACCAGTTACTTAGACCAACTGTGGATGCCAGCTTATTCCCAGGCTTAGGGGAGTGGAAATCATGAGTGATATTTTCTTCCTGACAGCGTCTCTGGTTTTATTCTAACCTAACTATTAAGTCACCATCAAACGATAGAAGTTGGCGTTTATATTTCTCGTATAGTCCCTCAAAACACGATACTCGAAGAAAAAACTGATCGCAAGACAACCGACGATCTATTTGTAGAATGCAGACATGAAAAAAAAATTCTAATAATATTAATTTCTGGAACAGCTCGAGTTCATCAATTTAATAAAAAATACATTTTATCATCCCCAATTCAATTCTTCCTGTAGAATTTAGTCTCTAAATTTTACTTTGGAATTACAAAAGTAGGATATTTGACAACCCCGAGTGACGATGTTATTTCGGGTGATGGTGCCAGAAGTCACCGAGAACTCACCTCATGTCGTAGAGTACGGGAACCGTTGTGTACTTGTAATACATACCGCCGATACGTAAAAGGCAAAGTTGAGGGATTGCCTTCCTACCACAACAAAGATTCGTTTTTATTAATTGCTTTTTGATCATTATTTGAAGGTTGTGTACTTGTAAACGCTGAACACTCCATTTCTGTAGCAATGGATTATTGGCCATCACAATCACACGATTGTTGTGTTGAGCTGGTAGTGTGTCTCCTATAGTTGAATTTTATCTGGGTTCCGTGATCCATAAGCGGATACCACGATATCCGTAAGTCACAAACTAGGATGGTAGGCCAGAGTGGGGGCCTGGTTCAGTAGCACAACAATACATAACATAACATGTTTTCACGTAAATTGCAGCGATATCGATTTTAGGTCCCAAGGAACAAGAGATTTTCTCTTTCCTTAAACTCAGATTGTGTTCTATTAACACTTCTTATCACAACACATCTCATCTCCATCTATTCCAACTTAGCTCAGAACCGATCACGCTGACGTGATGCATATCATCTGTGTATTGTGATTTCTACAGAACATTGTAATTTTGACATCCCACCTAAACAAAATATATTCTAGGCTTCATCGAGTTGCTCTCACTAAGGTAGAATTACCGACTCGGAGCAAATATATGATATCCTGGCTAAATCGGTTTATTTCCCATTTATTTCCCATGTCGAAGTAGTGTGTGAAATTACCGTACCACCAGCGAGTAGCTGAAATTTGTGATAAGCCGAAATATTGGTAATATTGATGTGTCGCAACGCCGTCGTGTGTCGTCGTGCGCCGTCGACGACCCGTCGAAACATTGTTTGCACAAAGAAAAACAAATGTGGAAAAAATACTATATTTTTCGAGGGTATATTCAGTACATTGGGTAATTGGGTAGGGTCGATGGGATCTGTGATTCAAACGATTCGCGGGAGTGTTCTGCTCGGTTAGGTCTTCTCCTGCTGCATTGCATTTGCAGATCATTCTCGCTCAATGAACTTTTTCCAGTGAAATATCACATAACTTAAGTGCATATTCATTCTGCAGTCAAATGGAAAGTATTTAGATATGTGACCTATCACCCAAAATTACCGAATATGTGAATCAAATACTTTGTCATGACTGCTGATGCAGCAAGAACACATGCCACATCAACAACAAACATTAACAGCTTCAGCAATCGCCCTGTTCCTCTTGACAGGATCTCAACAGGTTTTGAACATGTTATGAACAGGTTATTAAAAAGCTCTCACATGGTTATGAAACGGTAATGAACAAATTATGAACAGAATATCAACAGGTTATCACCAGTGTATTTTGAGATATAACTATTTTCAGCCATCACCATGTGTACCTTGACAGTTTACGAACAGGTTATCAACGGCTTATTGACACGTTATCAACAGGTTCACACATATAATAACATTTTCAGCTATCAGTGTTTATTTCGATAAGTAATGAACAAGTTATGCACGGGTTACAAACAGGTTATCACCAAATAGTAATTGTTTCATCCATCACCATGTATTTTTTGAAGGGTTTTCATCAGAGGATCAACAAGTTATCAACAAACCCTTTGAGTAGCAGTAAGCACCGTGTTATCACGACGAGCTATCAACCTTTGTTTGTACAAGTCCCATTCACGTAGATCTATTCAAGTCGGACATTGACTTCCGTGTTTATTTATTTTGACCAGAATAACGAATTGTTCCCCATTATTTTCATTAAACATTCGGTTAGAGGAACTGTATGCCAATGGATTTGGAATCGCAGCTTGTTCAAACATCTTCATTTGTTCATTACACAATTCGATGCTTGGTGTTCAGTTTCGAGATGGCGCGTGATCTGAACTGGAGCGTCCATGAATGTATGTGCTCGATCTAGTGGCGATCAAATGGGTGAAATTGAGACCTCCATCGTACGAATGGAAGTTAGTGGATCAAAGAATGGGTTCTCAAACTGAAGCAGTACATGTCATCAGCACATACGACACGCTGTTTTTTCGCCTGTTCAGATATAAAAAACAATTAACAGTCTCTAATCTGACTTGTATACGATCATAGTTGAACCTTCTTTCAGAGTCCAAATTGTGTCTGATAGTATGTTTATACAAAATTGTTCTGTATTTTTTCGTCAAGAATATCAACTATGGCCTATGAATTTATTTATTTTCTCTTTGAAGTAACTTTGGTTTGGACTAGTGACGACAGTGCACTAGACTAACGGTTTCCGTTCCAAGCCGCTCTGAAATGAAAACGGTGCTTCAAGTATACCCGCGTCGACAGAAGATCCAGGTAGTCATTGGAATGTAATACACATATTCACACAAATACAGGTTTCACCTAAACACTCCAGACTGAGTCGCCATCTGACGGAGAATCTTAAGCGTATGCCACTTCCTCCGACCCAATTGGTGCGTGGCTGCCCTGTTGTTTGTGCTCATGCTAACTGAAGTGAGATAACGAGCCTCCCACTTGGATGGAACTCACAAACTCTCGGTCATGAGTGTGGCGCTAATGCCATAATGCTACTGCTAACCGGCACTGGTTCAGGTAGATTAGTAGTGTTTACAATAATGACATCACAGTGATAACATGTTCCTATGAGCACCAATATTTTTCTCACAGAATCCTTCATCAACGAAACGCCACCATGTTCTAATGACGTAGATTGGTTTACTAACGACATGACTCTCAGTACTAGGATGATTGATGAAAAGGGTGATCAAAACTGAGGTGAATGGCCCTAGGACTGAAGGTCGACTGAAGTTAGGGTGGATGGATGGCATGAAGAAGGCTTTGGGGAGAAATGATGTCCGTGTTGTTGGTAGTGCGAAAGCATGTAACGGGATGGCTAGAGTGGAGAATGTTTGTAAACTGATGAGTATCAACACCACCCTGAGATGTTTCCCGTCGAGAAACGGGATGGTCGTAGATTGGGGAAGGCCCGGCTACCATGTCGTAGTAGAAGTAAACCAGCATACGTCGTCAGAGCCTGCTGCTGACACTGATCTCGGATCTCACTCCTGACCCGAAGTGTGTGCTGATGGGCCTTCTGCCAGACAAGTTCGAACCTGCCGACTAAATTTGTGAGCGTGGGAGTGCGAGAGAGGGGTGAGGTGCACCTTGCTGTCGGTCACGGGTCAGTATCTGCCTCTGAATCTAGTACGACATTTTTCGCGTTTTAATAGAAGAAATAAAATAAGGACTCGGTTAGCAGTTGGATCACAATGTTCGAAATAGTCCAACGTGACTGGTGGTTCTAGTAAGAGGTATTTCCGCTACACAAATTAAATAACGATCTATTTCTTATTGTGACCATATTCAACTGGCCAACAAAACCATAATGGATATAGTTTTAACTGATATCACCACAGTGTATCTTCTCCCGTAAACATAACAACGGCAACAGTTAGGCATGGGTGGCAAACACTAGTCGAAGGGTTATTTCTCGGTAAGAAGAATGAACACAATAACATTGGAAATAAAATCCATTTCACTCCGCCATTGAGTGCATCTAAAAAAGTGAACTCGACACATCTACTAGCGCTTGATCAGATCGTGTGGTCATTGTTATTTATGATGCTTTTACATTTTTAAATGTCAGTGTATTCCCTATCAAAACATTTTTCAAAACTACGGCATAAATTCATAAATAAATAACTTTACCATACCAAGCCACAACGATGTTTGTTCAATATAATTGCAATTAGTACTTCATATTATGGTTTTGTCAGATTACTTACAAGCGATAATTAATGCTACACGCATATAAACACAGTTCACTAAACACAACGGCACGTCAAATTTCCAATATCAGCACCATTTGCAAAAAACATTCTTTCTCAATAAAAACTCCACATACTTTCTGAAATTCTATAAGCTCACACACTTTCGAAAAGAGTCAGCCTTGAAATGATCAAAGACAATGGAATGCGATGCAAGTTATTTATACGATAAATGCATATCGCATTCATCATCTGAGGTGGTCAGGTGGTTCAAGGGTCTAAGGATCAAGTGGAAAAGAAGTATTAGTTCATTGACTGCGACAACAGACTCAGGGAAACTATTGGGGATCATGAATGCTATTTAGAATGTAAAGAAATTGTACAATATTCGACCCCAAAAATTATTCCAGCTTTATATATCCGACGAGGTGTCCGTTATACTGTTCTGAATCGTTTGGCACAGCTTTTTTGAGGTGTGTTGTCAACCTACAACAGTCGCATCAAAGGCAAAACGACATGTTCGATTCTGAAAATTGAAAATGTGAATTCCTGGTCTTTACCTAGAGCAGTTATTCCAATCAATTGTAAACAACATTGACATTTGTAGAAAAAAAAAATCCGCTCTGGGGTAAATAATTCCAAGCTGAGTAATGCACTACTTTGCACTACACATGTTTCCAAAGATTAGACGAAATGTTTTCGTGACAACTTGAATACAATATTGTATAATTTTTTAGAATCAGTCCATTCCAAAATTATTGGATGGAATCAATTAATATCATAAGGCGTGTTTAAATCTGCATTTTCACTTCGATTAAGACTCAAATACTCTAAATTGTTCACTCTCCACATAAACTGGTGATGAGGCGGTTTACTTTGCGTGTTTCACTCTTTATTCACCAATCCTCCTCCATCGCCTGCCTGCTAGTGCCGTCTATAGAGCCGGAGTAATGCCCAGGCTGGCACTGCGATTGCAGTAATGAGCAATCCGTCGTGACACGAAATGTGAGCCGAAATCTGGTACTTAAGGAAGAGAACGACCATCTAACTAAGTGTTGGCCAACGTGAGGCTCATAACCGATGAAGGGTGGTATCTGGGAATTGTAATTGATCACCCATATTCAAATGCAGACTCTTTGTGTACGTGAATAACCATTCCCACTGTTTTGTAAACATTAAACCAAGATCTATCACAAGCTCAGACGAATGTAAGATTTTGCAATAACTGTCATTCCCAGAGAACATTAATTAGTCATCTGGACGATTGTATAGTAGTCATGCCGTCACATTTCTTGGTTCAATATTGAACTTCAGCTAATTTGTATAATCTAGATTAAGATAATATGAAATATAATTTAAATACTTCAGGCTACGATCCTATAATCTCATTTTTTTTATATTGGATGGAAGAACTCGTAAAATTTGTGAAAATTCACGCGAATATTTTAAGACGATTTGTACAGTTATAGAAAATACAAGTTCCACAACTTATTTGATGGATATGCTTTTTTTCTGGTGTAGCATACACGACTGGACGATCTTGGAGTAGTCAAACGCTGAACTGGACGACTCTACCAGAGGCAATCTATCAGGACGATTCTGCCTTAGTCAGGCTAACTATCGCGCCCTACGGGGGAGCCTATTATGACTCATGTTGAGGCTCTGGTGGAAATGAGGCCCAAGTCAAATCAAAATCAGGCTAACTACTAAAAAGGATGTTGGGTTATTCTGAAGTAGTCCTGTGATGTTTCGTCTCTATTTAGCCGTAACAAAGAGTATTAATAAAGTCCGCCTGACGGACTTCGAAGTCGTCAAACATGAGCACTGAACTTATCTGTCCCGAACATATTTGTTCAGTGTTCACGTGCAAACACTAAACTTCTCTGTTGATTTTTAGCCCTATTTACTAAGGACACGGGATTATTTCTAATCGTTACGTTTATTGGTTGACCTCTATTCCTGTTGCTAACTTTCATGCGAGAAGTTTTTCCAATATTTAAGAACAATATTTTTGATCATTATAACAGTTTCAAGGATGCTAGTTCCCTATCAGCCGCAGCACACGAACCAGGCAGGCTGTTACCCTGAATTACGGCCGTCGTGTCATCAGCAAAATGAATAAATCTGAGCTGAGGTGAGGCGGCCGTCATATCATTTATTTAGAGCAAGAACAACATCGGACCATGGACAAATCCCTGAGGTAAGCCAGTTCTTATAGGGAGCTCATCGGAAATACAGTCACTAACCGAAACAAGCTGAGTACGATTGGAGAGATAAGACTTAATCCATTCCAGATCCAAGTGAAAGAGGGCTCTTGGAAGGAAGACGAAATCTGATGTTATGTGCGTCGTAGAAAATCCCACACCAATGCAACCAATGGACGTATTCCAGGGCATATGAAACCTTTGTTGACATCGAGCATTAATGTCAGAACTTCGTAACACCAATATCTGATAGAACAATTAACCATATTTCCCAGCTTTCACATAGGACCAGCTTTCCATATTGATACGCTTTCTGTCATGTTGGCAACGTAGAGGAGCCGGTTAGAGATGTCAGTTGGAGATGTCAATATTCATCTTTATTAAATACATTTAAATTCGTATGAACAGAGGAAATTGTTTGAGAAGCCTCATTTGAATTAAAACGACATAACTTTTAGACTATGAATGAACTTGACATGGTCGTATATCTTTCAGAACGTTTTCTTTTTACATGCGCTGTCAAATCAAGCCTTTCAGCAAGAACCTGACTCATTTTTTCCAGTAATAAGACCGCTTCTTGCAAAACAGCTTCCATATCCTGCAGGCCATCACAGGATAAAACAATCTCGCGAATCATCAGCTAGGCAATCAGATTCAAGTTTGTGAACAGGCGCTATAAGTTGGAACGAGGAACGACGAAGAGTCGCCTGCATTCCCATACAAGAAGGAATGGGACTTTACCAGCATGGATCTTGAAATTTAGAAGATTGAGGATTTCGGCGAGGGGGGAAGAGCAGCGCGTAAACAGAGATCCAACTTAAATTATGTTGAATATCAGATTTACCCATGATTCAATGTGAAGAAACATAATACAAATTTAATTATTTGAATCCCCTTCCATGAAAGAGTAGTCATATTTTTGTGCATATGGCGTTTCAGTTTTTGGAAAATAATAATACTTCTAATTTCCTTCTTCTTAATTGTACAGGAAAATATAAATTAAATTTTTTGGACTAAACTTCAGAACACTCGGTAATCCAACATAGATATTATATCAAAGTTTTTATTCTCCACTTCATTCATACGAAACGGGTTGTAACAATTGCAGGCGAGTTACCCTAAAATATATTTGAAATTATTGATAATATACACCACATACTTTGAGAAAATTCATCATGCGTTTTCCTTTGAATGCAGACAGGAGCTTCTGTAGTTATATTTTATAATGACAATTTCAACCGAGTTTTCTGAAAACCTGACTTATATTTACATCGACAAACTTCAGATTTCGAGTTTCCATTTCTCCCTATGCATTCTGTATCATTTGCGATCTCATACCGCGTGTTTTGTAAAGCACAATCCGACACCATAGTTTAGGACCTTTGGAGCTTGTTCCTCCCAAACAAAACTTTCGAAAATATATGCCCATAAATTTGTCTGTTACAGTTGAAGAAAGATTAAATTGAAGCTGTTCAAATGAACCTATTTTAGTACACATTTTCCAATCAAGCCGAGTCAATGTATCCCAAAATAATGCCTTTTTTTTCCTACGT
>SDVV010028549.1:0-11940 GCA_016164225.1 Gammarus roeselii | reverse complement strand
TATATATACTTCAAGTCATTTAACTGTTATTTCCCTCCATTATTTATAGCAAATATCCCATCTGTATTGTCCAATGATGGCAACATGCTACACAAACATGATTATCTGACCCTATACAGGTGACTACGCCCAGCCCATGCAGGTGGTAGAGTACGTGCCGCAGCGCAAGCTGGTCCTGCAGTCGGACTCTCTGCTGAAGCCTCGCTTCACCCTGGCCTTGAGCCAGGCCAGCAATGAGCACACCAAGCTGTCCGTCTCGTGAGTACCTGCTGGGCTCATTGGATACTTCGGTGAAATTACATCATGATAAGATTATTTGCATTCTGTGGCCAAGTGGATGAGAGTGGTGGCCTTCCACTGTGAAAATAATTTGTCTAACGTCAGGATGGGCATTCGGTCAGTGAAAGAGGAGCATCGACTGGTGAGCTGAGTGTTTTGAGTATCTAGTTATTGAATGTTAGAGATGTCAGGGGGGCAACATTGTTGCTGTGGGTGATGGTGCACGGTTGTCGATTTGAGAGCAAGAATTGTTACGGAAAGTGAAGAAGCGCAAAAGACGGGAGAGCATTTTAGGTAAGAAACACATGCACATCGGATTGCTAAATTCATTGTGGAGTCGTCACAGCTCATCTCTAGGGAGCAGCCGGCTAGTTAGTACTTCATGGAGCATAGTATAATTGACAATATATGCCACAATTTTGCTTTAGAAATAAATAAAAATTGGGTTAGTAAATCAAAATGTTCTAACCTATAGTAAAAGAAGGTCAATGATACATGCTAGGTATGCAAATGTAGAATTAGATGACATGAATATACTGGATTTAGAATTACTCAATATAAAGTAATCTCGTATGCTCACAGTATTGAAAACATAGCAACTGATCTAGAAATGCCTTATTTAGCCAATTATAAATATGCACATATGTACGGTTAGGATCAATAATGACGTTGTTCGAAAGAGAATGAGGATGGTGAGGAAATTAGATGACGGTAGATTCGAGTGTTCTGAGATGGTTCGGGCACATAGTGGGATGGATGATGGGAGATGGATGAACAGCGTGATGAAAGCGGAGGTGAGTGATCGTAGGCCTAGAGATGGACCAAAGTTTGGGAGGATGAATGACATAAAACAGGCTTAGGGGAAGAGAGACATCAGTGTGGGTGTAGCGAGAGGGCATGCAATGGATAGAGACGAATGGAGAATGGTTGTGAATGGACGAGTTCTGATGCGGCCGTGATGCGCTTTCCCGTTCATGGTGTCGCGTTGAGGAACAAGACAAACATTGGTGGTGGAGGGCCCGTCAATTATGATGCAGCAGGGGTAAACCAGTGAACGCTGGTGGACCCTGCTGCTGACATTGAGCTTGGACCTCACTCCTACTCGAAGTGTGTATTGCGGGGTCTGGCCAGACCCGTCAACTTTGATGTGTTAATTTTGGTACATTTGGGAGTGCATGGGAGGAGTGAGAGGTTTCATTGTGATGTGAAGTGTTGACAATTGGATTCAAGACACGTCAGTTCAACAGACTGTTTACGCACTTCCGTACCACATCAAACCTAAATTGAGTTTGATTATCATGTCAAATGAATTTGGATGATAGTTCGGGAAGCATATAGTTGCAATTTTTATGCACGTTGAGTTGGTGCTCAATGTTAGTGTGAGGTTCTGACACGGCTATGTTTAATAAGAGCAGCTGAAACCCTAATCGCAATGGTCCCAATTTTCCCTAGTCTGGTGTTCCGGCGTAACTCTGCCCTGTTCCGGTGCACCGTGGGCCCCTTGCTGTGGCTGCTCTCTTCCCAGCAGCTGCGGCAGTCGCTCTTCCTTGTCAAGATGCTCTTCCGCGCCTGACCGGAGCCAGACCCGTCTCACAAGACATTACAGGCAACGCTGCAGCTCACAGCTCCCTACTAAAGCTCTCCGCTGGCTACAAACTTTCATCCAAGGCTTTAGTTCACCATCTGCTGCAAGAGGCGTAGTTATCCTACCAGCCATGATTGAATAGTCTAGCAATGGAGACTATTCGAAACGTCTACTGCAGCCCATTTCTTCTGTCCTCTCGTGGTGTTGCAGCTCACTGCACTCAGTCATCCGTAGCTGCAATGACCCTCGCTACTCTTGTCAATTGACGTTATTACACAAAATTATTTTCCCTGCGCTGCCTCACGTGGGACTTGAGTTGGGTTCATGTATCTTTCAATCATCTACGGAACCCCAATTTCATGTTCATCATACGTGCAGGTGGTTGCGGCGACTTAGTGGCAGCTGGAAACATCGTCGAAAACAGGGCACAAAAAACTTCAGTAGGTCTAATAAAAATAAGCCACAAAAATGTTCAATGCAACCTTCTTCACAAAGCAAATGCCAATTAGGAATTATCCTTCAGAAAATGTCCGAACCAGTGTTTCGATCCGTGAAATATTACTGATTACCGAGAGGGAGTGTTTGCATAATGAATGTTTTCTTTGTTGAAGAGAACAGAATGCTTCCGTGACTGAATCGATAGCAAAAGTTAATTATAATTTTTGGTTTATTTCACCAATTCTTGGAGGAATGAGGTCATATCATCCCTCTCGTGTCATAACTGTTCGACTCATGATATGGTTAATTGTCGGGCACGTCTGGGGACACTATATTGCGTTCGCACAACCACCGCCCTTGTTCAGAATGCCTCTCTTAAGCCTCTCAGCAGCGGCTCCTCCTCAGAGTGCCATGTGGTAAAAGAAAGAGGTGGTCGAGATAATAAGTTTGATGCAGCATTGATCGACATAAGCCGATCGGGTATTACTTTGTAGGATTATTCCAGCACTTCTGTGATAAGATGTTTTATTATATTTATTTTATTTTATTTTCGTGATCTAATATGACCGGAGCTACAAGGCAAATGTGTTGGTTTTAATGTTTAGCGGAACAAATTTTTTATAGTAGTCGTTTTGGATCGTTCGAACATAAAAAAGCTTCATAGATTCTTGAAACATAAATCAAAGAAGTTTTTTAGACATAAGCGTGGTTGAGTGCGCTCATTCACTCACATCCGTGACTTGTTTATTTAGAGCGTGCATTGACTCTTGACTGTCCCAATAATGTAATGCAATGAGTACCAGGACGTTGTGCTAGTTCATATTACGCATTCTATGTTTGATTAAAGTCCTTTTTTAACATTTAATGAAGCAGTTTGCATGCACCTGTCGCCTGCCAAACCGTTTGGAACAACCGTCCGTTCTGATCCACCGTTACTGCATATTGACTTGACTCCGACTAGAACTCACTCCTAGACGATTCGCTACCTCTTCTTTCCACGCGTGTTTTAATATGAGTGAGGATCTGTCTGTGAGCCCATGGTGCGATATGGTCCTTTTGGGTACGTTTGCGCACTTCAGATAGAATAACTAGCTGTCACCCCCTCTACTGTAACGAAGTCTTTGAGGTCACAATTCAGCAGGTCATCCGTGTTGCTCATACGGCAGTAAAATATTTAATATAATTACAATATCTTCATATTTATTGATACTCGACGTTTTGTGCGTTGACTTTGGCACACGGAATATTGGCCGACGATTTTTAGGAAAGACGAAGAATTGTTTCAAAATAATCTGTTGGTATTAAATCAAATAAATTCGCTCTTTTAACGGTCATTTGGTGGTGTTAAGTGATATAACTTCGGATGCAACTAGCTTTTTCGTTGGCCCGTCACTTTAGAGCGGCTCATGATATCGCGCAGGCCACGCAGCCTTGTAAGGAGAGTCGTGTTGACGCGCAGGCCACCCAGCGCTGTGGGGTGGGTCTTGCTGGCGCGCAGGCCGCTGATCACTGTCGAGCGGGTCATACTGTCGCGCATCATTCGTTAGTCTGTCACCGTCAGCCTACGACTCCCAACCTAATGAGGAATGTTACACTCCCTACATATTTATTTTTATCTTGCAAGCAGATGAACTTCTTGACATTTAAATGTTTCATTTTCTGCACGGAAACGGGAAGGATGTTTTAACTACCATACTTTACCAAATGCATACCTACAATTTATTTTTTATTTTGATATTAGTGTTGTGATGAACAAAGCTCCCTTTTGAACGGGAATTTGCAGCACCATAACATATTGTTGTATGGCATCTATTTTCAGGTGAAAACCAAAGAGTCAATTATTAATGACTACTAAATCTCTCCTGCGTGATGTTAAACATCATAGTTTTCTAACGGGCAGCCTCTTTTACAGATGCATTTTGTCAAAATCTTCACGACTTATTAGTTGAATTAAAAAAAAAGTAGCATTGTGAGGTTAGTCTCTTGACTGTCATAGCATCAGGTTTGTGTTGTGATTGTGTCGACATCAGTGCGTCGCTCTGAGGCTCAATGTCAGCCACTACTCATCTCTATTTCATTGTACTACTTATCCGGTGCGTGAACCTTTCGGTACTTGCGGGTTGCCTGAACGGCAGTTAAGTCACAAAAAAGAACTTTATATAACTATTTATTTAAAATATGCGGCCAGTGTACTGTGTGTGATATTATTAATATATATTGATATTCGATTTACCCACAGTGTGTAATTGAGCACATCATGATATGAAAAGGTTACCTGTGTTGTAAGTGATGCTGGGCAGTGATGGGTGACGTAGGTTGGCTGTAGGGGAAATGCAGCTGTGGGGGGGGAGTGTTTGTTGATCTACTTGACATTGTTTGCTCGAACTGGGCAACAAATAATGATATTTTATTGCAAAATATTTTCACTGAACCCTGTCTGATCATAATTTTGTTTATCATGTTCCACACCTGCTGAACGTTTATTTACATGTGTGCTTTGAAATTAATCCAACCATACATAACTGAAAAAAAATGTAATGCATTTTTAAAATGCTTCAACTTTGTCCCCGCTTGTGGTAGGATTTGATGGGTAAGGAAATGAGTTACGCTACAACCGCCTAGGTGCGTGTAACCAAATTTTGTTAACGCGCTGATGCATCGACTTCTGAGGAGGATTTTCGTTTGTTCTCATTGGTTGGTCCCTGTCAAATTTACCCAGCTTGGAGGTGAGGGCGTTTATGAGCCAAATAACTTTAGCTTTAATGGTGGTTTTGTTCTGCGGATCATTTTTGATAGTAGCTATTCGGAGAAGGCAACTTACTGAACAGCATACGATTGCTTTATACACATAGTTATCAACACCTTCGCATTGGGTGGTTCATGATCAGATGAAACAACACATTGACACTCATTATGACCCACCTTTACAACCAGCATCCGTTCATCCGTCTAATCCCGAGCGACCCCGTCCTGTTCCACACTCAGTGCAATACTGCCCCGGATTATCGTACGTGCCACCTTTGAGTGCCTTGTGGCCGCCGGCAGCACCCCTTCTGCTCCCGGTGGCCCCCAAACCCATCCTCGCGTGCTAGCGTTTTGCACTAGTTAAGAGCGCCTGTGTGGGCCCTCCCTAGTAATTAAAATGATAGTAATATTTCTCTCTCTGGAGCTTCTGAGTACTTTAAGCTGCTGCTTCGGTACGGTATTGTTTGAGAATTTTATATACTAGATACTTGAAAATATCTGAAACGACCAGTGATGATCGTTTGTGAATGGTACTGCACCGTGTGTCGTCTTATGCAATGGTATTGCTCCGTAGTATGTAGCTACTGGTACTGAAACAGGCTCTATCGCAGTGTGCAAAGGTCATTACTCCTACTCTCTGATTCACTTTTAGTTACCGTCCACTGCGCGACTTGTATTGATCAGGTCTACCATTCCAGAGGAAGTCACTACAGCTGCCGTGAGAGGCGCGGCGTTGCTCCACCGTTCGCTGCCCATCGAACAGCGAACACTAACCGGGGTTAAAATGATCCTTCTAATGCGGCTTAACGGCTCGGCCTTATCAAACCTTAAAGTGAAGTAAATTGTGCTCAATAAAGTTTGCGTACTCGAGTAAAAGTTGAATTTGGAGATTACGGATGGCCATATCAGTTGGCCGACTACAATTAATCCGTCCTTAATTTTGAACTGAGAGTCAGGAGAAAGACGTGATGACACTGCATTCATAATATACAACCTTTATGCCGCCTGTGGTCAAGTTCTAGCATTTTTAGTGGATAATCCATGTTATGATGTGGCGGTATGTGTGTTAAATTCACAAGTTTGTTTTGTTCAGAATTTGATAAGAATTTTTTGCCAACTTTTGTGTTGGCAAACTAAAACATCGTCTTGCATTCCAAGTAGATTCTTTTGATAATTCAAGACTACGTCTTTGACATTTGACTGCCTACTATGATCTTATGCATACATGGGCTCATAAACTTACAGCGATGTCAACATATCGAAGGTCACAAATATATATTTTCCCTGGTTCCGAGGTAAGGTAATTTAAGGTATTGGTGTTTTACAACACATTTTGAATGAAAATGAATAATAGTACTGTTTTCTTGGCCTTCTTGTATTCATGGGGTCAGGGCTCATCTCGTGTTTTTTATAGTCAAGCAATAATGAAGTTGCCGCAGTCAGAGCATCACATTCACCTTCCTTCACTCGTGAGGTGCTTGGCTGCTTTTTTTGCGCACCGCATATGAAGTTGCACTTAGAAGTGATGAATACTTTCGGTAGTTCCATTTTTCCTTGGATATGTATTATGTCGTTAATATTATTTTTTCATTACCAGGGCGAAAATATGTTGAATGACCAAACGAACGGTGCTACCATGTATTGGAAACTTTAGGTGCATTGGAATGACGTCAAAGGCGCTTGACCAATTGTTGATGGGAGAAAATAAAAATATTACTGCGCGGTCTGGATACAGCAAAAAATTGACAAAGGTCGAAGTGTGTTCTAACTGCCTGAGGGAGTTCGGAAGCCGCCGCTTATTTGAATTGCTGTGGCGTCTGTAGCGCACCTATTTGACCAATAGGCTCGGAAAACGTCAAAATAGGTGGTTCAGTATTTAGCTCTTTGTGACTTTGGAACTTAATCTATGGTACTGGCATACGCAGTGTAAGCGAGACTCCACGCAGTTATAAACTCAATCATTCGAATATCGTAGTCAATATTTTGTGATATTGATGAAACTGTGGCGAACAGAAAAGCGGAGGTTGAGTCACGCTGTCAACTCCATTTGCCATTGAGTTTGTTTTAAAACTTCTTTTAAATTCTGCGCGAACGCGCGAATCTGTTTCTTTGTGCCTCCACTTTTCCTTCACAGAATTATTGGTGCGCTACTGCTCTGAAGACTGCGGTTGTACAATAGCTGGTGTGATGGATGTATTATTATTCATTTTATAGATCATTAACACTTTATTTTAGTATTTTATTCATTCTTATTTCGTGGGCTCTATTATTTATTGTGCCCTTTTTTCATGCTGATCAATTTTGGATTAGTTATATAATTATGCATCGTTAGACGCCCGCAGGGGCCCTAGGTGGACTGTGCGATGTGTTAGTTAGTCTAGTCCAACCTACGGTGGGAGAATTTCGCCGCTCTCCCGGTCGCCTAATAAATGTCCGAAGACAGCTAGGCGTTTTGATGGCTAAATGGTGAAATAATGTCGATGTTGATCTTAGAGAGTGAAAGTCTTAAATGGCAATGTGCGTGGAGGGGACGAGGCGAGTCGAGGCAGGTTCAGGCGAGTGGAGACTAGTCGACTGGAAAACCGGGAGGATTTGGGGGGACCCACTTGGACCCTTCCAGGTCCCTTTGGGACGCCCTTGGGAACCCCTTGAGAATTTTTGGGATCCGCTTGAGGCCCCCCTGAACCCTGGAACCCCTGCTTTTCCCTCATCATGCTTAAGTAGAACAATTAACCATTACCGTCCGCGGATTACTGGCGCAGAGGGCGAGGGTTGCGTCGAGGCTTGTCGAGATCAGTCGAAACTCGCGCCCTACGGGGGAGCCTATTTTGACACGTTGAGGCTCTGGTGGAAATGAGGCTCAAATCAAATCAAAATCAGTAGAAACATATTGAGGCGAGTCGAGTTGGTCACGACGAGCCGAGACTGGCCGAAGTGATTCGAGACAAGCCGAGATGAGCTTAGACGAGGGGTCTCTAGGGACCCGGGGAGCTCGGGAAGTAGAGGGACTTCGGTTACCCTCCAGGATTCGTCGGGCTCTATTGGGACCCAAGGAACCTCTGCCTTTATCCATCCTATCCCCTTAAACAATGAGTGCGAAATCAACAATCCGATCAGTTTTTCTGCCCGTGACGAACCTGCCCTTATTTTCTTCACGATTCACAATTTTGTCATGTATATCAATTTTAGTGAATCTATGCGGGAGTTTCTGTTTGTGATTTTGTGAAGAGGTGTTTCTTCTTCAGTCTGTGTTCGCGCGCGCTTGCACGGACCATATGTTGTTTCTGGGGTTGACCTGAACTGCGTAGCTATAAACCTTGTGACGCGTTGCAGTTGGAGTTGATCAAATCCGTGAAGTCATAGACCTTGTACCAATTTCGACGATGCTATCTGTGCGCACTGGCGCGCGAGCATATTGCTCTTAGAGTTCTCACTGGTTGGAAGCGGATATTCGTTTCTCCTAAATCTTTATCCTACCTGAATAAATATATTGTACCTCAACTTCACTAGACCGCGTAGCTGTAAACATTGCGTTGCTGTCGGAGCTGACTGTGCCCGTGTAGCCGTAAACCTTGTACCAGTTCCAACGATGATACCTGTGCGCACTAGCGTGCGTACATATTACTCTTGAAGTTCTAAATGATTGGAGGCGAGGATTCGTTCCGTCTAAATCTTACCTGAATAAATGAAGTGTAAAGTGGTTGACCTGGGTCGTGGTGCGTTGCTGTCGGAGCTGACTTCGTCCGTGTAGCCGTGGGACTTGTACTAGTCTCGACGATGCTACCTGTGCGTGTTCATATTACTCTTGAAGATCTAAATGTTTGGAAGCGGAAGTCCGTTTCGTCTAAGTGTTTTTCTTCTACGCACCAGCGTGCGTCTGATATTGCTAAAATTTTCAAATTTCTCTCTCACTGAGGCGTGCGAGCCTACTGGAATCCATGATCATCGAGCCCCATGGGGAGCCTATTATGACTCGCGTTAAGGCTCTGGTGGAACCGAGGATCAAATCAAATCTACCATAGTTAAGTGGTACATTGAAAACCGTATTGTCAGTTTTTTTTCAACTTGAGTTAGTGATTGTATTTTGTTGTTGATAAAATTGGCATTTCATGCCAGTGTTTTACCAAACTGCGTTCTACTAAATTGCTAGCTTTCTTGATTGAATGCTACCAACCTCGGATGGCGCTTCTGGGCTAAGCTAGGCTCCCTTGTGCCAGTCAGCGTACCGATATAGCAGATTGCTAGCCGTTTAGTCTACTAAAATATTGAAATAAACAATTTTTATTAGGTCTTCGTCACTGCACTCGCATTCCATTGCTCGAAGTCTTTTTAATTGAAGTATTGGCACGTGTAAGAGATTCTATGCTCGCCATATCTGCAGGGTCTGTTTCTAGCAACCAACTTGACTGCCTACCAACTGCGGGTGCTTGCCAGCAGTATCCTAGGTTGAACTATGGGTTAGATTCGGGGAAATTAGTTTAGTCCAATATATGGTAGAGCTTTTGCAATCCTCCGGTCGCATTATGTGCCCAAGCACAGTTTCAGTTTGATATCATCTCTCTCTCGACGCTGTAGGACTTTAAACCTTGTAGAAAGCTAAAAAATAGTCTTTGAAATAAAACTGCGGATGTTGTCGGTTTTCCAAAGTGTCCATGTTTATCAGTTGCGGAACGAACAATTTGCTTAACACTCGCAAGTAGAACGAAAAAATTAGTCGAAGCCAAAGTGCAATTAACCTTGAAAAGCGTTTTTTGGGATAATCGCGGTGAAGGGACATCCTCTCTTCATCAACAGGTCTTCAAAAGCTGACCCGAGTATGGGAAATGGAACAAACACAACATGCGTTCGTTCAATTGTACTCCGCGATAACTTTCCAACGAGACTCGTAATAATAAACAAATTGTAGTAATTTTGTATCATTAAGTTCTTTTTGTTTTGTTTTTACCTGCTATTTTATAAACAAAGTATAATTTTTATCGATATTTATTTTTCGGGTGGATGGATGATTATTCATTTAAAAGTTCAGTAACACTTTATTTTAGTATTTCTTATTTCGTGGGCTTTATTATTTTTCTCTGCGCATTTTTCATAGTGATCAATTTGCATTTGTTATTATATATACCGAGGTTGGTTGAGACAAGGTGACCCAGGGAAGGGGGGTACTCGATGGACCCGCGGGACTCGGGGTTTCGGGAACCCGAGGGACTTGGAAGACCAGAAGGATTTGGGGGGACCCATTTGGGCCCTTTGGGACACCCTTGAGACCCTCTTAAAAAACTGTGGGATCCACTTGTGGCCCCTCTGAATCCTGAGACTTTTGCTCTCTCCTCCCAAATCTACGTTAAACCTACTCTGTATCTACGTTGAACCTGCTCTGAATCTACGTTGAACCTGCTCTGAATCTACGTTGAACCTACTCTGAATCTGCGCTGGATCTACTCTGAATCTATGTTAAACCAACTCTGAATCTACGTTAAACCTACTCGGTATCTACGTTAAACGTATTCGGTATCCACTACCTATCCGGTATCTACTACCTATCCGGTATCTACTACTACCTATTCGGTATCTACGTTGAACCTACTTTGTAACTGCTGTAAACCTACTCTGTAACTGCGGTAAACCTACTCTGTAACTACGGTAAACCTTCTCTGTAACTACGGTAAACCTTCTCTGTAACTACGGTAAACCTTCTCTGTAACTACGATAAACCTACTCTGTAACTACGGTAAACCTACTCTGTAACTACGGTAAACCTACTCTGTAACTACGGTAAACCTACTCTGTAACTACGGTAAACCTACTCAGTAATTACGGTAAACCTACTCAGTAATTACGGTTAACCTACTCTGTAACTACGGTAAACCTACTCTGTAACTACGGTAAACCTACTCGGAATCTACGTTGAACCTACACGTAATCTACGCTGCACTTACTCTGCCACTCATCAATTGCCCTATTGGGGAGTCAGCATTAACTTGGCGTTGGGACTCTGGTGGCAAACAAAATAAAACTACTACTACTACTACTACTATATTTATTGTTACTGCTGGTTTGTTACTTTGTCAAGTTACTCGCTGTGGATAATTAAACTTGTTGTTTTGTTGAATTTATAATAATTATTTCAATGTTAGTTTTTATTTGTCTGTGTTTTCTGTATGCGTAGTATTGTTTAAAAAGTAAAAGCCCACCGGTTTTTAATGTTCACTTTTTTCTGTAAATAGGTTTTGTATATGCAGTAGGTGGTCTTGGCAGTGATACGTTGTGAAGTCTTGTTATAGGTATCGTTTTGTACTCTAGTGCCTGCTGAGGAGTACTAACCCTTGGCAGCCATCGGATCGCTTCTTATTGGAAGCGTTTCTCTCCTAAACCGTCCGCCAAGGCTTTGAATAGTGAAGAGTATTACCGCCAAGGGCACCGTACTGAGCCTGTTATGTCGTGGCTACAGTAAACCTATGGAAACTGATGGATGCATCTTGTTTCACTACCCCCTCACGTGCACATGAATTCGCCAGTGCGACACATTCTGTAAAGGAAAAGTGTCTCCCACTGATACAGGCTTATACAGAACATGCGCTCCCGATGAACTGCAACGATGGACGTTTTCGAAATCTTATTTCAAAGTATTTAAACTCGCGTTTCTTCGTTGGATGGATGATTATTAATTTTATAGATCACTAACACTTTATTTTAGTATTTTATCATTTAGTACTCTTCATCATTTAAGAAGCTATGTAGGCTAGTGTCTGAGTTTGGTAGAGTGTGTGAGAGGAGGAAGCTTCGAGTGAACGTGGGTAAGAGTAAAGTAATGAGATGCTCGAGGACTGTCGATGCGAGCAAAATTAGTGTCACCCTTAATGGTGAGCTCTTGGAGGAAGTTCAGTGTTTTAAGT
>SDVV010028548.1:0-11940 GCA_016164225.1 Gammarus roeselii | reverse complement strand
CGGTACATTCGGGAACCAGAGTGTAAGTTGAGGGGCTACCGGCCGGACCCTTTAGCACAAAAGGGCTAAGTTGTGTGAGTGTGAGCGTGTGAGGTGCGCCTTGCCGTCGGCCACCCCCCTTTCTGGGGGATGCGGCCTAGTGTCTGTATCTGTATCTGTATCATAAATAGATAATCGACAGGAGTTTTGTTGAAAATAACACCAACCACGCTTTAATTCCACATAGATACACGGCACGTGAATATTATCTAGGAGTTGAAGTATGAAATGTATTAAATCTGGCAACTACTGCACAGAAGAGATCTAAAGTGGGCTTACTACACATGCGCCCTAACAGGAGCACCTTCAATAGAGTATTGGAGTTAACGATTCAACAGCGGTAAAAAAGCAATTAGATACATTTTCGAACTTGTCATTACAAATTAACATTACCAAAAGATTGGATAAAATGAAGGAGAAATGTACGTAGTTACTCTACTCCAATATTCGCCAGTTCTGAACCCCGCCCCTTTGCACTCGTTACGAAGGTTTTAGGTCGGCTGATATTTGTACGGGTAGGCGAGCGATATACAAAGATAGTAGAAGAACAGCAGGGCAATAGTATGCACACAAAGATGAATAGTTTAATTGTTTATATAGCTACCGATTAAATAAACAGTTAAAATAAAATATGGATAAACATTAAGACGACTCTCACAACAAAGCAGTTCTACACTATGTCATATAAATGGTAATATAATGAATAAACAAAGAAAAATTGCTAATGAAGTTACATCGTGGCTTCGATGTATCTTCTCTTCGGAAATATCTTGATAAACAGCACCATACCTGTAAAATAAAACACCGAAGTTAGAACACTAACATATTTAGTTTCTGAGTTTGGCAGTGTGTGAGAGAAGGAGGCTGCAAGATAATGCGGGTAAATATAAAGTAACGAAATGTTCGAAGAATGACGATAAGAGCGGTATCTGTTCCTAAATAAAAAGTTATTGAAGGATGTTCCGTGTTTAAAGTACCTGAACTCTCATGAGGAGAGACTATAATAGTGGAAGCCTAGATGAAATCGCAAGTGAAAGAAGGGTGTACAGTGTTTGGTGCAATTAAGAGGACATTGGATATAAAGAGAGTACTGTATGAGAGGGTAGTTGTTCCAACTGTGTTCCGCGGGGCTGAGACGTGGGAGGCAACCGCGGAAAAGTAAAGTTTGAGTGTTTTCAAAATGAAATTTTTGAGAGGCATGACCGGTGTGACGCTGAGGGTAGGATCAATAATGACGTCGGGCGAATTAGAACAACGGAGATGAGGCGATATTTGGGGGACAGGGCAGATTCACGTGTTCAGAGATGGTTCGGACGCGTGCCGAGTGAGGATGGATTATGAGAGATTGTTGAAAAATGCGATAAAAGCGGGGGTGAGCAAACGTAGGTTTAGAGGGAGACCGAAGTTTGGGTCAACGGATGACGTGAAGCAGCGTGGGTGTAGGGAGAGAGAGCGTGCATTGGATAGACGGAAGTGGGAAAACTGTTGTGAATGGATGAATTTTGACGCAACCCTGCCGCGCTTTCCCACCCTTAGGGTATTGTTGAGAAACGGGGAGGACATGGGTAGGGGAGAGCCCGGCAATCATGACGCAGCAGGGGTGAACCAGTTAAAGCTTTCGAGCCCTGCTGCTGCCGCTAATCTCGAAGTGTGTGGGTTGAGAGGTCCTGACCAGAACCTTTAGCGCGAGATTTGGTATGGGTGTGAGTGCATGAAACGAGTCTGAGGTGGGTCTTACCGTTGGCCACCCTTTTTCGAGGTATTCGGTCTTGCGTAACGGTAAAATAGGTCCATCGTACAACTGGTCAGAGGCATCTTGTTTTGGAAAAGTTTCTAGAAGATAGCGAACTAATGTACCTGATGAATTAATGCAATGAAAACGTCACTATCAAGCAGACACTATATAAGTAATTAAATTAGCTTGAAATAAAAAACCTCACCGGCCTAGACGACACCATTATAAGGAGCTACTAGTATGACAGTGACATACATATTAATGAAAGTGATTGCAAGCAACAAATAAATCTACAGCTATATTAAATGTCGATGATATTGAGCAACGCAATGCCACACCTGCATTCAGTAATAAGATCAGAGCGCACACCAGCCGCCATACCAGCACTCGCTTCTACAGGTGAAACACGCCAGCAGTAGCATCTACCACATCGGCACACATTAATAAAAGCGAAAAAGTGAAGCGAAACACCATCAGTAGCACCAGCTACACCAAAACTTACTAATGAAGACAGTTACACTGCAGCAGCAGAACCCTCCACACCAACACTCATCAATAAAGGCGAAGCACACTAGCAGCAGCACCAGCCACACCAGCACTCAGCAATAAAGGTGAAGCACGCCAGCAGCACCACTAGCCACCTCATCACTCACTAATTAAAACGAAGAACACCAGCAGCCGCACCAGCCACACCGGCATTCACTAATAAAGACGAAGCACACCAGCACTCACTAATAAAGGCGAAGAACACCGGCTCTCCCCTATAAAGGTCAGCACTCACATAAATAAAGGCCAGCACTCACTAATAATGGCGAAGCACACCAGCACTCACTAATAAAGGCCAGCACTCACTAATAAAGGCGAAGCCCACTAGCACTCGCAAATAAATGCGAAGCAAACCAGCACTCACATATAAAAGTAAAGGCGAGGCACACCAGCACTCACTTAAAAAGGCGAAGCACACCACCAGTGCCGCCCACGAGGGAGCCTATACAAGTCAGGCGGGCCAACTCAATCAAGATGTCTTGCCACCCTGTTTCATGTCCTCGCCGGTGGGGACGGCGTCGCGTGCGCCATCTTTGCGATGTTGACGTGGACGCAGCCTGTGCGCAGCCTGGGCTTCAGGCCCACCGACACTTACAAAACACCAGAGCTACAACATGTACACTTTTTTTTTCATGGACGAGTGAACAATCACCATCTCACTCCTACAAAATATCCCTCTCCCACGCTAAAATTATTAACAATGTTTTGGTGTCCACGACTGCAATTATACCACAGGGGTGGCCATTAGTCGACTGCCACACAACCCACAAAGTCAATTCAGATAGCAGCAATAGCGTTCTACCCCGCCACTAAGCCGGTCACCCCTTTCTCTCTTCCTCTCCTCCCAACCCCCCCGTCTCAACACGCGCGTGTCGGTGGGCATCTGGGACTTCGGGCGGTGCGCTGGCGTTGTTTCCACCGCCGCAGGTGGAAACCGGGGCTAAGCAACAACAACAAGCACACCAGTAGCAGCAACAGCTACACCGCACTCACTAATGAAAGCGAAGCACACCAGCAGCAGCACCAGCCACACCCAGCAGTTGCAGGCTCGCTTGTTGAAGGCGGCGAGACGGTCCGCCTCAACCTTCAGGCGGCTCTCGTTACTGTCCGCCAGGGTGGCGCTGCCGTCCAGGGCCTGGGGGTATCAGACGAGTGTTTAGGCCGAGCGGCTGCCGTGAGTCACGTAATGAAGTCTCGCTTACAGACTCAAGTGTTTGCTCCATTGATGATATCACAATTCGCTTGTATGTTGATCCTTCTTGAGTGACTGGGGTATTAAAAGAGCGCGCGAGGGAGAGTCTTTCAGAGGCGAAGAAATATACAGTTTTAGCTTTTTAAAAAGTGTATAGCTCACTCCATTTATACGAGAAGAGCGGGGGATGGTTGCTACGCGTTTTCGTGTTCACGACCAGAAAGTCCAGCGGACTAACAGCTTAAAACGTAACGTATATAAGTAATTAGATTTGTGCTGAAATGGAAAGGGATGAGTTAGTTTTATTCTGCGTATTTCGTGTTTTCCGCATCAACTTATAAGTAAGTTTTCGGAGTTTGATCTAACCAAAAAAATATCACGCTGCTGAAAAGACCGGGAACTTTTATCTGAAAACATATGCAAAAATATATATCTATACGTAGTTATTCCAAATATTGACACTTAGAATATCGATATTCCAAATATTGATCACTCCAAATATTTTCCAAACATTGAATATTTTGAAAGTCGATAACCTGACCAATATCGATGCTCCCCAACATCGCTAAGTAGACCAGGTCATGAGAGAATACGTCATATTGTTGACGAGGTGAGGCAATGGTTATCACTCCCTGCTCTCTTCCGTTGAATGCAGAGATATAAAAGCGTTTTACCACGAAATATAACTGTAGACCAATTATATTAATTCGGGGTTTTGCAACGTCGTCTAACAAGAACCACCACGCCTGAACCTTGAGAGAAAGGAAACAAGCGAACACAGCTGGCGGTTGTCGCAGGAACCGTAATCTTTTCTGTCCTGAAGCCGAAAGATATTCAAGACAATGAAAGAGTTCAATTGACATCGATACAGACACCACTAGGCTGAGTCACTCTTGAAGGGGGTGTCCGACGGCAAGGCGCACCTCACACTTCTCTCATCTTATACAAATACAGACACTTGGCCGAGTCCCTCTCGGAGCGAGGTGTCCAACAGCAAGGCGCACCTCCCACTCCTCTCATCTTATACAGATACGGACACTAGGCCGAATCCCTCATGCAGACAAACCTCACAATCCTCTCATCTAATAAATAAAATATTTTCATGTGTCACCAGCCCGTTGCAGTATACTATTATAAATGAAAAACCTACAGATGAGCAAATCTATTCGGGATAAAAAGTTCAACAAGATTGTACTTGGTAGCTACTTGATAAACCAGGATCATGACAATGAAACGAAAACTAGCTTAAATCAAAGTGAAGGGGACGAGAGCATTCCTTGTTGACAAACTAAGAATGAAACCGCCGATCTTAGACGTGTGGTTCAATGTCACATGATGATATGAATATTGGTGGACAGCGTCAGAGACCTGAGCGGAATCCAGGAAATAAAAGAAGACCGGCTTTGAAAACGTTGAAGGATATCAGAGATCTTCTCTTCGAGAAAGCTGAACTAGAGATGACCCGTCGCCTATCTGGTGGGACATCTGAATGTGATTGGAAGAAGGCGAGTGTTCTGCTAATTTTGGATTCGTGAGTTCAGATCATGCCCCGTTTGAGTGTAGCGTCTAGATGCTTCGAGATTGGATTCTGTGTTGAGCAGTTGATGAAGCTACAGAGAGCTAGTGGAGACGGAGTTTTAGACGTGCTACTGTCGCTGGGGACTGTATGAACACCAGAGTCGGGCGAGAGATGGCAATGTAGGATTCTCGAGACGTGAAATATAGTCAACGTATACGATGTGTTCTCTACGCCGCGGAAAACAAGAGGTGGGTTGGCTGTTGTCAGCACTGAAGTGACACGCTCTACAGGGCAAGACGACATGAAAATTGTCAACGCTTAGTAAAAACATGTGTAGTCAACCGTGGAACCTAAGGGCGTCAATTCAAGTGCCCCTTTGGTTCAAGTCCCGTTTAGTTGTCATACTGATAGTCAATGTCGTATTTGATTCAAAACAATGGGTCTTCTGGAGATGTATTGTTTTTCAACGTACTTCGAGGGAAGGCGACCTCGTTAGCGTACCATTGGTGTTGAATTTATGCGTAGTGTTAGTAGAGTTTGTTAGAGATTTCGATTAGAAGATGCTGTTGGGCTCAACTACTGTCAGAAAAGGGTGTTGTCATAAATGCACAAGAGTAGTTTTTCGAGTAGGTCACGATATAGTGTGAACATGCACCCTCTCTTCTGTCTGTATACAGTCAGGATCTCCAGGTTACTGAGGATTGGTGCAGCAGGGATGATGAAGCAAGTCACCCCATTGAAACCCAACCCTAGTCACACTAATTCGTTTATTGAGCATCGTGACCAGGTCCTTAGAGAAACAAATTGTAATCCATGATTTACACTTTCATCACAGGCAAAAACGATTGCATCCTCCAATCAAGGCTTTGGCACCCGGCGGTTTTTCATCCTGCAGCGTTTTTGGGCCGACTTAACATGATTAACAGGCTAAAATGTCTCACCATGAGGCAGGTAACATCGAACCTACAACCCCCAGCTTTCCATGAAAATCTTTTGTTATAATAGGCCGACACGCAACCAACTCGATGATGTAATTGGGGGAATGGAAATAATATGTGCATGATGTGATCTGCAAAATACTCTCATGAGCTCCGAAGCAGGATGTAGCTTGATCTCAGAACGTCAAGCAGTCATTACCAGTTTCGACACTCTTAAATAGACGGGGATGGTGAAGAAGTTGGAGGACAGAGTTGACTCGCGTGTTCTGTGATGGTTCGGGCTCATGGTGAAGATGGATGAAAGGAGATGGCTGAAATAAGTGTTGAAGGGGAAAGAGGATGGAAGCAAAGTGAGGGTTCTATGAGAGGGCAGTTGTCCTAATTGTGCTTTACGGGACTGAGACTTGTTGGGTGAGAGCAGAATGAAGAAGGTTGAATGTTTTCGAGATGAAATGTTTGAGGAGCATGGCAGGAGTAACGCTGAGAAATGGGATCAATAACGACGTTGTTCGAATTAGAACCAAGAGGGCGAGGAAGTTAGAGGACTGAGCTACCAGACGGAGGCAGCGAGATTAGATAGAGTGTCAAGGCTTTCTACTGCACTGGAGTCAATGTCCTTCAGGCACCGAACACCAAACTAGCAGCCAGCGCTGCATCAAGTCAACGACAAATCATCGTCAGTTTCCGGGATTGTTTTGACTCACGGGATGCCCAGGTCACTGCTGTTTATAGGGGTATAGGGAGAGGTAACAAATGTGTCCTAATCAAAGTGAGCAAAGAAAACGGTGGTTCTCCGGAAAAGGGGAGTCTATTGGTAAGTAAGATTAAGTATGATCAATTCACAACGGATCAGATTTGAGCTAGGAGGCTAGTTTCTCGAAGGTAGCTGAGAAGCGGTTCTGCACTGAATTGACTCTGAGGGAACTCAGTAAGCATTAGACGGAGTGTATTAGGAAGGTCCATGAAGCGGCTCCTGGGAAAGTATGTGCATCGACATTCCGTCCATGTGGGACACTCTGTTAAGACATGGGCTATTGTAAGAGGAACTAGACAGTCCATGCAGTATAGGGGTGGCGACGACTCCATTAGGTGTCTGTGCGTTAGTCTGCTATGTCCAATTGTCAATCAGCATAGAGTTACCTCAGTCCGTCAAGATCGGTTGCTTGAAGAGACCTAGGGAGTGGGTGTGTCTTTAATAGTACACAATTTATTTTTCATGAGAACATCCGACCATTCCATGTTCCATTCATTTCGCACAGCCCTTTTAATCGCTGGGTTAAAGTCTTTGTATGGAAGTGGACGCTTTTCTTCTGGGTCAGGCGCCGCTGCAGCTCTTCGCGCCGCTTCGTCCGCCTGCTCATTGCCCACCACCACAACAGTGGCTCGAAACACAGCACAAACGAACGTTATTGTTTCTGAAGGAAAATCGCACATGCCAGTGCAGGATTGCAGAAACAACAGGGTGGTAATTGACGAATATCTTCCGGGTTTGAAGTGCGCGAAGCGAATCACTGAAGACTGAGATGTTGGCATCTGAAAGAGTATCGGCAGCCAAGAGGGCGTCAGCAATGGCCTCGAGTTCAGCAGTGAAAACTGACGTGAGTCTCCTAGCGACGACGAGCCCGAGGAGTACCGCTACACAGCCCACAGCATCGTCGTCTTTTGATCCATCAGTGAAGATATGCAAGCTATCAGCGTGATGAGTCCCCGCACGGGCCATAAAAATAGCTCGACGATTTTGGGGTGCAACATCTGCCTTTCGGACAGTAAAATATTGAGGCCAGAGCATATTTTCTGGTATACGCCAGATGGGAATAGCATCTCGCGGGAGAGGGTTCACGATGATGTGTGGTAGCTCAAGCTCAGCGGTGAGGAGTTCGATGCGTTGTGAGAAGCTCGAGGAAGGAGCCAGATTGGGATGGTGCTCTCGGATTGTGGTACACGTAGGGGTGGTGGGGCGAGCGAGAACATGCAATAAAATGGAGGTCAATTTGTTCTCGTCGCAGGGCAAGACTAGCCTCACCAGTTCCACATAGAAGGCCGACAATAGGGGAGGAGCGGAAAGCTCCAGTACAAGCGCGAAGAGCGGCATTGTGAACTGGCTCCAGTGTTCTGAATATATTTGGTTTCGCGGAGCCATAGACCACGCTCCCTTAGTCCAGTTTGGACCGGATGAGAGCGCGGTAAAGGCGTAATGATGTTATTTTGTCTGCACCCCAGGTGAAGTGCGATGGGATCCAAAGAATGATAAATCGCTGTAAGCAGTCTATCTTGAGCTGCTGCACGTGATACTTCCAGGTTAGCTGCTGGTCGAACATTAGTCCTAGAAAGCAGACTGTAGGTAGGAAAAAGATAATTTCTCCTTAGAGTTTGAGGCCTGGTTCCGTGTGTGTGCGAGACCGATGGATGTGAAGTGCACATGTTTTGCCTTTAGAAATCGTAAAGCCTCGAGATTCTGTCCAAGCAACCACCTGAGCAATTGCATTCTGCAGTTGACGTTGGAGTCAGGGGAAAACTGGCGCCGATGCGTGTATCAAAAAGTCGTCAACGTAAAGAGACCCACTCACGGAAGGAGGGATCACCCCCGTGATCCCATTAATGGCAATTGCGAATAGAGTACACGAAAGGACGTAACCTTGGGGGACCCCCGCTTCTTGGGTATGTATGTCCGAAGATGATTGCCGATTTTGGTCCGCAAAACTCTCCGTAGGAGGAAGTTCAGGATGGAAAATGCTAAGTGCCCCGGAGTCCCATCCGGTGGATCTCTCGGAGGATGCAATAGCGCCAGGTTGTATCATATGCCTTCTCAAGGTCAAAAAAAACGCAAACAGTGTGTTGCTTGCGGTCCAAGGCCCCTTGGATATCAGTCACTACGCGTAATAATGCGTCTTGCGCTGATAGCATCTTTCGAAATCCGAATTGTAATGGGGAGAGAAGTGGGTTCGCTTCTAGGTGTCGAGTCAGTCGGGCATGCACAATCTTCTCCAGAACCTTTGCTACACACGAGGTGAGGGCTAAAGGGCGGTAGCTGCTCGATTCGTCGGTAGGCTTGCCAGGCTTTGGGAAAGACAGAACCACTGCCTCCCTCCACCGATCAGGATAGGAGTGGGTAGACCAGACTGTGTTGTAAATAAGACACAAGTAGGAGAGTGCAGAGGGATGTAGGTGCCGGAGCATCTCGTAGGAGATTTGATCTTCACTAGGAGCAGAAGGGTTGGAGGTACGTATTGCACCAAGAAATTCGCGTATTGTGATATGTTCATTGAAAAGGTATAAGGGAATTTATCGAGAAATCCAGATCATTTTGTTCTGCAGTACGATTTGTGACATGGGAAGCCGGGCTGTACCCAGAATCCGAGCTGACGGAGGAGTAATGCGTAGCAAAGAGTTCAGAGACTTCTTGCGGATCGGTGTGGGTCGTTTCCATCATCCTTAGGGTGGGGGGGGAGGGTGAGAACAGTACTTTCCAGTCAGTTTCCGTATGCGGGACCACACTTTAGACATGGGTGTATTCTCTTTGAGATAGGAAGCATGTATTTCGTGCTTTTGCAGTTTCTCGCCTAAACGTAACTTTATCTGCTACCGCTTTGGTGCGCCGGTATCGATTAAATACACGATTCCTTGCCGTTTTGATATTTCACACAGGTCACCCCACCAGAATGTCCTAATTTTACGCGGCGTCCTCTTGGTTATAGGGATGCTGCGGTCTGCAGCGTGGAAGAGGGTACTATTAGAAGTCTCCACCATCTCGTCACAGGATATATCCTGAGGTGGGAGAGGTGTTGTTGTATAAGCGGTGAACGATTGCCAGTTGGCTTTACGCATTATGTATCGGCGAGCGGTAGAAGTATCTTCAGGATAGAAAGTAGTGATGGTGATGGGGAAGTGGTCACTCCCATAGGGCTCCTCCAGCACTTGCCAGGCAAGGTCTGGGGAGCAGAAGGATAAGTCAATAGCCGATAACGAGGCTGTCTGGGTATGAGAGTGCGTCGGTTCTCCAGTATTAGGGAACGCAATATTAGAAGACAGAAAGGATACTTCGACGTGCCCTCCACGTTCATTAGTTGAGTCTTCCCCCCAGAGGGGGTGTTTAGCATCAAGATCATCTACAAGAAGGTAGGGCGCAGGAAGTTGACCAACCAGGTTAGTAAGAAGTGCGCATGAAAGTGGTTCAATTGGGGAAATATATAGGTTACAAATAGTAAAGGGGCGTTTGAGGCCCACTCTGTGGGCCTGATCTTGCAGAGTTGTTTGTAGAGGGACTGGAGTGCATGTGATTGCTTGATTTACTATTGTAGCCAGGCCAGTACCGGGTCGAGCATCGGTTGTGGGCGAGGCGAAGTGGGCTTTGTACAGCCCAAAGAGAGTTTCCTGGAGACAAACTACCATTGGATTATAGGTTTGGGTTAGTTTCAATAGTTCAGCATAGTTAGCATGATATCCTCTAATGTTCCATTGAAGGACGAGGGTATCAGACCTTGTTGTTTAGGTTAGAGAAATTGAAAGTCTAGGCTTGAGTTAAGGTCTAATTATACATCGCTTTCGTCGATTATGTCACTCACGGCCTGTCGACCGCGCTTGATGAGTATTGCTGGAGCTTCTCTTGTGGCCACGAGTCAACGAAGGGTCATTTCCGTTTGAATCATCGTACAGGTCGGAGACAGTACGGTTAGTGCTGGTAAGCGGCAAGGGAGTTTCTCTGGTTTGAGACGATGGTGGGGTAGGGTGGGTATCACTCAATGTTTTGTTCGGCGCATTTCCCTTAGGATTGTAATCGGGAGCGGCTCAGCGAAGTAGAGCCGAAGCGGCAGTTGGTGCCCTAATAAAGGCACCAGAATGACATCAGAGTTGAGTAGTAACCTGGCTAGTCTGTGCGGTTACCAATGGGAATCTGAGTTGGGCTTGGAGTAAGGCGGGTCTAAGAGTTGATGACAGATCCCGGGTTTTCGCATTGTGTGACTGGCGAGGAGCGCGTTGAGGGGGCAGAGTCTCTTTATGTGGTGCTGCCTCCAAAAAAGGCAGGTCATCATCCAGATTCAGGTCTGGGACACCAATTGCACGTCGATTAGCAAGTGATTGACGGGGCGAGGTGGAAGTGAGGTAAGATATCTCCGACGGAATTTTCGCGTTTCCGGACAGTTCGAATGATAATCGTCGCGAGCTTCCTCGATTTCCAGGAGGATGAAGGGCATCGTGTTGTAAGTTAGAAGGAACCTTGGTTACAGGTGTTCCCGCTGTCTGCAACAAAGCTAGCAAGCGGGCGGATAAATTTGGCGGTTACTTGTCACTTGGCTTCGAGGTAGGAAAGGCGTTCTCTAGCTTGAACAGCGAGTATCTCCTTTTCGAGTCTGTAATAGAAGCATTCGCGTGATGACGCAGGATGGTCCTCTAAACAGTTTGCGCAATTAGCAGGTCATTCACAATTGTGGCCATATGCGTCCTCAGCACAGCGGAAGAATGTACTTTTTATGTTCCTCAATCGGCAGGCATCACTTCCATGAACAAACTTTTATCATTTGTAGCAGCGTCTGGGATTGGGGATGTATTCTCGAACCGAGCACTGTGTCCAGCCAATGTAGACATCAGGAGGTAGAGAGCAGAGCTTGAAAGTGAGGATGCAGACACCAGAGTACTCCTCAACTCCGCTTCGCCGTCGTTTCACTCTGTATATCTTGGTGACTTGCTGATCCGCGAGTTCAGTAAGAATATCATCGTCGGAGTGGTTTGGTCTGTTTTTACAATAGATGGTTCCTTGTATCGTGTTGACAGTAGGGTGCTCATCAACTTTTACAGATACAGATGCAGATACAGACACTAGGCCGCATCCCCCAGAAAGGGGGGTGGCCGACGGCAAGGCGCACCTCACACCCTCACACGCTCACACTCACACAACTTAGCCCTTTTGTGCTAAAGGGTCCGGCCGGTAGCCCCTCAACTTACACTCTGGGTCCCGAATGTACCGAGGAACCGT
>SDVV010028547.1:0-11940 GCA_016164225.1 Gammarus roeselii | reverse complement strand
CCCGGCGTTCAAACGTACTAGGTAATGAACAGTGACTGTACGCTCAGGCTCGGCGTTCAAACGTACTAGGTAATGAACAGTGACTGTACGCTCAGACCCGGCGTTCAAACGTACTAGGTAATGAACAGTGACTGTACACTCAGGCCCGGCGTTCAAACGTACTAGGTAATGAACAGTGACTGTACACTCAGGCCCGGCGTTCAAACGTACTAGGTAATGAACAGTGACTGTACGCTCAGGCCTGACATTCAAACGCCGAAGGAATCAAATACATCAAGTTCATGATCCCCAACATCCTAAGAAGTAGTTTAGGCAAGATAATCAAAGCATGTCCTCGTTATTCCATATAAGATTATTATCTAGTTGGCGACACATTGCTTACGACAACAATTATGATACATTACTAACGACAAGAGCACAGCAAGCCAGACTAGACATTATTACATATGCAACTGCATATACTTCACTAAGTAGTTTACCCAGTGTATTTGTGCTTCCCTAGAATATATACACCTCTACCAACCATATACATCCTTCTACCAACCATATATATCCCGAACCTATTTGCAGCCATATCGGCAATTTTTTCATTTATTGATAGGTACAAAAGAAATGTTTCTGGAATATAAAATACGATATTTCAATTCTGGGAACAACGATTTCAAATTTCGAAATCTCTTCGCTCCTGCCATCTTGCAAGATGACGTATTCGTGCGACACTAAATGCTGTTCTAACTATTAACACTACATATCCTCTAAACTCTCGTGTCGTTCATTGGCTATCCCTCACCTGTGAATAGCACGACGAAATTAATTTTGCTGGTAAAGAAAGTGAGATTTTTTCAAAATACTTGTGCGATGTCAAAATAATATGACTGAAAAGCAGATTAGATTGCTTGTTCAGCATGGACGTCTCAAGTAATAAGGATATAACATAAATGAGCGCCCCATGAAAATGGCATGCCACAGTTGAAACACATCAGAACTAGGCACCTGGAATTCATTTGTGATGGAGTTGCCCGGTTTCAATTTTATCAAAAGTAACCAAAAGATATTAACTGATTTGGTTCATCAAAATATATCACTTTAGAGAACGTAAGGAAAGAGGGGCTTAATGAGGTGGTGAAATATTTTTAAATTTCTCAACTCAACTCCCAGTGGATTTGACTCAAAAAACTTGGCTTCCTATTATGAGCAGCATAGATTCCTAAAGAGACACTTCAGGTTTCAAAAGAAACTACACCCACGCGGATTGAAGACGTCTAGATGTTTCCTACGAAATGAACGAAAGACTAGAGCAACCATTCCAGGACCAGTTTTCAGCACATAGGCCAAAATTCTAGCATATTGGCCGAAACTTACTCACGTTGTAAGCATATTACCAAGGAAACCTAGCTCTTGCGTTAGCATCAATTCCGTCAGAGCTGGATATATACTTACTATAGAACTTACTCGCCACAACAGCCTAATATGACTTAGAGATTATTGACAACGTCAAACAGCAGCGCCGGACAAGCTGCGCCTACACTATAACAAACACTAGGCTCTATAAGAGTTATTGGTACACTTATTGTGATCCACGTCAATGCCTCCTTAAACAACTCACCGTAGTGCGACTTATTGTTTGATTACATCCGTCTAAATCTGTACAAAAGTATAATGTAATTTGTGTTCACTGTGATCAAACTAGATTTTTACAACACTACATATATTTATATTAGTTTTTTAATTAACTACCTGTACCACATAACATTCATTGTGACATCGCAGCTGGCAACGGAGTTAATAGTACAGAGTCAATGCTCTACATACAAGCAACATTACATACCACCAAATACAAGACTTCTCAAACATCCGGCGGTTTATATCGGTGCACCATTTACACTTTTTATAGTGAATAAAAGTAGTTCAGACAAAGAGTAACTCTAGTTACCTGGTGGCTAGTGCACTGAACGATATTAACTAGTGCAAGGAGTGCTATGTACGTGACTTCACGAGTGCTCCACCTAAGTGCATAGACAAGACGTGCAAGTGATTCAAACACCGGATACAAGTGCGTTGCTAATATAAGCTCTTACATTAAGGAGCGTGCGTTGCAGGAACAGATATTCGATCATTTGTAGACCTACTAAACTGCAGTCAGTAGCAACAGCTATTGATATGTTTATTCTAAGGACTGTCCCTCCATTTCTGACAGCGAGGTCATTCGTGTATCTAAGAAACATCAAATACTAGAATGCAGTCTGTAGCAACACCTATTGATACGTTTACTCTAAGAACTGTCCCCCTATTTCCGACAGCGAGCTCGTTCGGGTAACAAGAAAACATCACATCTACTTGGGAGAGTAGCCACGTTGCTGATCATCATAACCTCTCAAACCTACGGATGTTGCTAAAGAACAGACGATTGAAAAAAAAATCATTTATACACATTTTCTGCGTTACTAAATTTATGCAATACTGGAATTGATACATCAATGTTATGTAACTTGAACTCAGTTGAATATTTTCACGGATGCAGAGGAGGAAAACACCACTGCTAACATCCACTTCAAAATATCTCTTCGTTTACCACACTCATGACAGCATAGCCAGCAGCAATGAGGAATAAAATAGCCATTAAAATCCCTGCGGATATTATAAATTCTTGAAAAAATGCCCGAGTAAGATTCATCCGTAACAATATCCGTAACACCTAAGCGTGGCCTTGGACCCGCGGCGACGTGGCGACTCGGGTCTGTGAGCGCCGGGCTCGCGGGGCGGCGACGCTAGTTCGAGACCTAAGCTGGACTGAAAAAGTGAATCCGATGTTATAAAAAGAAACTAAAATTCTCTATGAAAGGTCAGTGTAGACCCGGTCGAGGTTCAGAACTTCAGTGGCGTAAGACAGACGTAGAGTAGTTATTCATACTTTTGTTGGGTTGCAACGACATGTGAGGATGAATAGCACGACAGAATATGTTAGGGAGTGTCATCGGGAAATGGTTTCATACTTTCCGTCATGAACAGAAGCTGATACTGAAACAGCTATACACGTTATTTTTAATATAATTTTGTGATAAGTGCTCTTCACTTCCTTGTCTCATCATCAACAGCGTCTAGGCTTAAGCCTCCATTCATATATTCACCCCAGCAGTTATACATCCACACTAACTTAATACACGTACACATTGCACGCACTCTTCCTGACTACGCATTATGCCTCACCACTTCTACCGAGACCCTGTTAAAGTGGCACTACATGCATTTGTAGGTAAAGTCTCTTATTCCTTCACCAATGGGCTATTGAGACACGAATGAACGCAGCACGGTAAACATTTTGATTCCAGATGAAATTTATTGTTAGTGCAACTTTATGCCACTGGTCTGGAGGGCTGTTTGTTGGCACAGCTCGCCCTGCACTGGCACTCTGCCTACACTCATGAATGGCACTCAGTGTTGGCCCAGCTCGCCCTGCACTGGCACTCTGCCTACTTTCATGAATGGCACTCAGTGTTGGCCCCAGCTCGCCCTGCACTGGCACTCTACCTACTTTCATGAATGGCACTCAGTGTTGGCCCCAGCTCGCCCTGCACTGGCACTCTGCCTACTTTCATGAATGGCACTCAGTGTTGGCACAGCTCGCCCTGCACTGGCACTCTGCCTACTTTCATGAATGGCACTCAGTGTTGGCCCCAGCTCGCCCTGCACTGGCACTCTGCCTACTTTCATGAATGGCACTCAGTGTTGGCACAGCTCGACCTGCACTGGCACTCTGCCTACACTCATGAATGGCACTCAGTGTTGGCCCAGCTCGCCCTGCACTGGCACTTTGCCTACTTTCATGAATGGCACTCAGTGTTGGCCCCAGCTCGCCCTGCACTGGCACTCTGCCTCAATTCATGAATGGCACTCAGTGTTGGCACAGCTCGCCCTGCACTGGCACTCTGCCTCAATTCATGAATGGCACTCAGTGTTGGCACAGCTCGCCCTGCACTGGCACTCTGCCTCAATTCATGAATGGCACTCGGTGTTGGCACACATTCGAGGCCAATCAGTCTCAACGTTGATCAATGACGTACCCAAGATTATCTAAAATAGGGGGGGGGGATTACTCAAAAGGATGGAGAGTGTAACTCAAAGAGGAGGTGGCGTGACTCACAGGAGAGAAGGGGAATAGCTCAAACAGGAGAGGGGTGATTTTTTTTAACATATTGCGCGTTCACTGACATTTTTAAAGCGTTTTTTAACAAATTTGATGACGATTTGATGGAAGGGGGGGGCAAGGTGCAGTGCTCCCTCCAATAGGGGCGCCACTGAAATGAGGGGTGTAATTGAGAGGAAAATTTCAATAAATAATTCCAAATAAAGTGACCTACTGGCATTGCAGAGGCATTATTACATCGATGACGCCTTGAAACATCTCTAGATAAATCATTCGAATGCAGCGTACAGTAAATGTTTTTTTTTGAAGTCCAAAAATTTGCACATTCTGCCTTCAAGTAGAACACAAATATGAAGGCAGACAGAAAGAGAATAACGGTAGAGATGTCCCGATGGTCTAAGCACCAGAATACTTACTTGCCCCTCAGATAATACAATTTACGACAGCTACGCTACGAACAACCCAAACTACGAATAACTACACTACCAATAACCCATCTAATAACAGACACTAAAAGCCTGTGAACAACACAGCACGTGAGACCCTCGTACAACATCTACACGTAAATACAATGCATGGATGCTCCCCGGAATGTAAACACTGCCTATAGTAGATACTATGTACAGAATACGTTAGTTATGTAGTAGTAGTAGTGATGTAAGAACTAAAGTTACACAAGAAGTTGCAGATGAAGCATTTGAAGTTATAGGTCCATATTTTTCTACCTCCATTTTAAAGAATGGAATTCTAATGTAAGATGAACAATGCGACGAATGGTCAACTATGGTCAACTATGGTCAACAATGCCGGGAGGGCGGCCGCGGAAACGGGTCTTATTCTCATGCACTTCTTGCAGTAACCAACTTAACCTTCTGTCGCACCTCGAAATAAACCCGTCATATTTATCTTTTTAGTTTGAGTCAGAAATCTTCTTTATTTTCGTCCATACGTAAGAAAACTAAGTTATGTGATCAGAAGCTGATGCGGTATCGAAAAAAACATCAAATGGGTGGGAGCATATTTAGCTTACATCACAACCAGTGGTGATGCTTCATCCCACCCATCGTCGGAACGATTGAAGTCCACCCCTCAAACCTCTCATTTCCACCCCCACCCTCTCAGGGGGGGCACAGGAGGTCACGTGATGGTCAGAAGGCGCACCCCCTTGAGAGGGCCAGAGTAGGTAGAGTGGAGGGGGTGGGTAAAACTGGACCGTGCCCGAGGACATATATTCAACAATAATGTACAAAAATTAACGGGGAAAAAATCTATATTTATTTTCAACAATCCGTGGATGATTCCCGAAATATTTAGTAATCAGGCTTGAGTTTTTAATGATGAGGACGACATCGGTTTATGTGTCTATGCGTGGATACATTTCGCAGCCGAAACACTAGCCGTCGAGACGCTAGGTAGTCGTCAAGGACTGAACTCCACGATAAAAGATATCATCCAAATTATTCCTATTCATAGTTGCTCTTTCCGAATTTGGACGGCAGACCACGTGGACAGGAAGCTTTTATATTCAATGGTATTTTCCTCGTCTGTTCAATAGCACATATTTGCTCAGAATAAATTAAAGAAAGATCAACCGTTTCAAATACTTAAACGTGCGTATATAATATAGAAAAATTATTACATTTGTCGGGTCACGTACGTTGGGGCACTTGAAAGTAAACCCAATAAACGGTTCACGTCTAGGACATGACCTCTGCACAACAACTGTAACGTCTGAGCAGCATCTGTTGACTTCGGAGCAGCATCTGTAGTAAATGTATTTTAAATGGTGAGCGAAATGTACGGCAACAGCGCTGCGATCGCTCGACAATGGTGAGCGAAATGTACGGCAACAGCTGCGATTGCTCGACAATGGTGAGCGAAATGTACGGCAACAGCTGCGATCGCTCGACAATGGTGAGCGAAATGTACGGCAACAGCTGCGATTGCTCGACAATGGTGAGCGAAATGTACGGCAACAGCTGCGATCGCTCGACAATGGTGAGCGAAATGTACGGCAACAGCTGCGATTGCTCGACAATGGTGAGCGAAATGTACGGCAACAGCTGCGATTGCTCGACAATGGTGAGCGAAATGTACGGCAACAGCTGCGATCGCTCGACAATGGTGAGCGAAATGTACGGCAACAGCTGCGATTGCTCGACAATGGTGCGCGAAATGTACGGCAACAGCGCTGTGATTGCTCGACAATGGTGAGCGAAATGTACGGCAACAGCTGCGATTGCTCGACAATGGTGAGCGAAATGTACGGCAACAGCTGCGATTGCTCGACAGTGACACTTACAATTAACGTGACGGAGATACAATGCGTGTACCCGTTCGACATATAGACATATTTAACGATCGATTTGCGGTACACCTTATGAAGAATACACCGAGGCGACACTGAGCGAAGCAAGAGAGAGAGAGAGAGAGAGAGAGAGAGAGAGAGAGAGAGAGATAATACATCATCTAACACCAACGGGACTTGACTACAGATAGACAACAAATGGAACACCTCTACCAATGCCAATAAGACCTCAATGCACTACGGACTTGAATTTAGCTATTGATTCAGGATTCATTTAAGATCAAAATTTAATCTGTACCCCAACAAAACTGATTTTGTGGTATATAACTTTTAGTTTGAGCTTCCATATAAATATACTTGTGTAACCAATATCAATGTTGATACAATAATTAGAACATGTAAATAAACGTAACGTACAACAATGCATGGACTTCTGTTATCGGCAGTACCATAGGTTCTCTTAAACTGATGGGCAGTATAAAAGGATGTATTCAAGAAGATGTATACGAAGAAAAGGTGGCGCAATTACAATGATATAAAATAGATCATTACAAAGAAATGCTTCGACACAACAGGATGAAAACCTTGCAAGCTCGCAGTCTATCCTCGTAAGCATTCCTTAACTCTGTCGTCTACACTCAACTCGACACGTTACTCAGTGCTGAGGCTACTCAACTAATCGCATTCGCCGTCACACTCACACTTACGACGCACGCAAGCAGAAGCGGGCCCAAATTGGACCAACATGGTAGCAAGCGTGTTATATTACGCCTTTTGAATTGTTAATAGAAATGTGTCATTTTTCTACCATACTCATGGATGAGTTATGTTGTTATGAACATGGTGTGCAGTGCTCAAGTACAATAGTAAGTGATACCATAACAACCCTCAAAACGTCATCATGAACTGAACAAGCACTGCAAGGGAGGAATAACCTCCTAACACTGTTCGTGTACGATGCAAAGAGACGAGGTAGTGGCTTTGATATAAACCACCCCAGTGGTAGGTACGATGCTGATCAAGATAACCTTTAGATACTCTATCTAATTGCAAGGAGATAAATTTGGACAAAGTATTTGGGAAAGCATCTACACACAGTATCTTGACACGCCCATCATAGCATCGTCACGACACTGTTGTCAGGACCACAGTACCTGCATACTGATCACATTTGAGCAGCGTGAACTACGTGCTTGAATCAAGGCTCTGAGAGCGGCGTCCTGCATACTGATCACATGTGAGCAGCGTGAACTACGTGCTTGAATCAAAGCTCTGAGAGCGGCGTCCTGCATACTGATCACATGTGAGCAGCGTGAACTGCGTGCTTGAATCAAAGCTCTGAGAGCAGCGTCCTGCATACTGATCACATGTGAGCAGCGTGAACTACGTGCTTGAATCAAGGCTCTGAGAGCGGCGTCCTGCATACTGATCACATGTGAGCAGCGTGAACTGTGTGCTTGAATCAAGGCTCTGAGAGCGGCGTCCTGCATACTGATCACATGTGAGCAGCGTGAACTGCGTGCTTGAATCAAAGCTCTGAGAGCGGCGTCCTGCATACTGATCACATGTGAGCAGCGTGAACTGCGTGCTTGAATCAAAGCTCTGAGAGCGGCGTCCTGCATACTGATCACATGTGAGCAGCGTGAACTGCGTGCTTGAATCAAAGCTCTGAGAGCGGCGTCCTGCATACTGATCACATGTGAGCAGCGTGAACTGCGTGCTTGAATCAAAGCTCTGAGAGCGGCGTCCTGCATACTGATCACATGTGAGCAGCGTGAACTGCGTGCTTGAATCAAAGCTCTGAGAGCGGCGTCCTGCATACTGATCACATGTGAGCAGCGTGAACTGCGTGCTTGAATCAAAGCTCTGAGAGCGGCGTCCTGCATACTGATCACATGTGAGCAGCGTGAACTGCGTGCTTGAATCAAAGCTCTGAGAGCGGCGTCCTGCATACTGATCACATGTGAGCAGCGTGAACTGCGTGCTTGAATCAAAGCTCTGAGAGCGGCGTCCTGCATACTGATCACATGTGAGCAGCGTGAACTGCGTGCTTGAATCAAAGCTCTGAGAGCGGCGTCCTGCATACTGATCACATGTGAGCAGCGTGAACTGCGTGCTTGAATCAAAGCTCTGAGAGCGGCGTCTGAAATCTAAAGTATTCATTCACACGCTACACCTAACACTTGGAAAACCTAGTTTCAAGCCGCTAACTGGAAAAAGTGTCGAATCGGCACAAAATGCCTTTAGGATTTGCAAGAAATACTCCCGTGATGAAGTTTAATAGACTGTGTCCTAAAACCACATAACCTTGTCTGAAACGGCGTCAGGATAAGTGTCAATATAGCGAATACTGCTCAAGCATTTATTTATTGGGTAAAGAATCGATTACCGAGGAACAGCAAGAACTGCGTAGTGTCACCACATAAGTTAATGCAAACATTCTGCTACTGTGCACAAGTTGTACACTCGACGGGTCACATTTGGGGTGTGTGCAGCAACCAGAGTGCACGCTGTTATTACGTGTGCATCGGTGAAGGCTCTCGGCATGTATAACGATCTGACGCTGGTAGGTGCTGCAGCAGTGAGATGCTGATCGTCGGGCGCTGCCATCAAGTGACCGCCACACTGCCCTCTCGTTGGTTGCTGTATGAGGGGGCGTTGGCTGTCGTATCAACTCTACCGTGGTGGGAGCACCTGCTGTACAGTGACCCGTCAAGCTAGCGATAGAAACTGTCAGCTTTGCAATCGTTGAGACTCTTTGATGTTCAGTTTCCTAATGTTTGTCGCTGCCGACAGAACTCTAAATGGGAGAATTTCAGCGTTCTCTATTCACAAGAAATGAAATAAACAACCTTCTACTTCCCTGTACCATCGCACGGTCGTCCCCAGTTCAAAGGAAGTACACATAGGTGGGATATGACTGACCCACTTACGTGCCACCCGTGTAAGCGGGTGCTGCACGTGACTGACCCACATACGTGCCACCCGTGTAAGCGGGTGCTGCACGTGACTGACCCACTTACGTGCCACCCATGTAAGCGGGTGCTGCACGTGACTGACCCACTTACGTGCCACCCGTGTAAGCGGGTGCTGCACGTGACTGACCCACTTACGTGCCACCCGTGTAAGCGGGTGCTGCACGCTTGTGCCAGTTGTGAATGACCTGTTTTGATGCGTAGCAAAACTGCGTAGATGCCCTCACGTGTTACACGTGAGTACCGTGCATGGTCAGTCTCTCGAGCTCTAGGGCGGTATACTCCACAGGCTGAGTCAGTTTGCGTAGCCTCTGTCGAAAAAATGAATATGACAATTTAGGGAATGCCGCCGACAGAAAAATGCAGCAGCATTATGCAAATGGGATGTGATAGCAGCAAACACTTTCCAACTATGTAGGTATTTTAAACTTGTGCATGTAACAAAATCATACAACGACAAGATTATTAGGGAAAGATACGAACACCAAGATAGTACTCATACATGTAAGAGTGAGGCAAGTAAACCAGCAAGAATTATTTTGTTCCGGTTTATCAATGATCGTAGGTAAGATCATATGATAAGTACTGATATAAAAGGTCACTGTTACCGGATTCCATAATGCGCGGTTCACCGTATGTTCTTGCATGAGAGCCACCTAACTTTCTCAATTGTGTCGCCTTATGCCGAACTCATTTGAGGTTGACAAGGCAACGCGGAAAAACTTGTTTTCGTGCCCTCAAAAAATACAGGTTTGTAGCGATGTTTGTTCACCTAACAATCGCCCTATTATGCTCTCGTACTACTAGAATCGCCCTACAATGCCTTTGCCCCACTTCAATCGCTGCACTATGCACTTGACTTACTACTAATGCTCTACAATTTGTAAAAATAATTATTGTATCATTCAAGCAGGTTTGTGTAACCTAAAAATATCATGTCGTTGAACTATTTATATTTTTATGTCTATGTATGCCCATCCATATTATACATGCTTCTTGCTTGAATGTGCCTGTTCATGGTATCATACCGTCCCACATGTCCTTTCTCATAGCCGGGCAATATGAACCTAACCTACCGGGCAGGCCCATTGCTTCACCATATCCCATTAGACCTGTCCGGCCCAAGTTCATTTATTTTTCCCCAGACGTAATTGCCAATTAGCCCTGTCAAAAAACAAGTCAACCTTTCCCATTCCAATGACGTCATAAGCCTACAGAAACAATACTCCCCCCTCCTAACGCACACATCCAAGCTGTACAGTTGTGGCATAAGCAATCATTTCCTACCACGGATCCAGCACCATTCATTCAAGCAAGCTATTCTCTTCAAATGACATGCAGATAATTATTATCCATCATTTCGCATCAAACAAGTGCCTATATTTTGTGCAGAATGTACATTTATGTGCCGTGCCCATATGTATATAAGCATGAACGGTGCTTCCACTTAGCCCCCTTCTCAGCAACGGTCATATCTATCTGCTCAACTGTTCAACCTGGAGCGTTCACGTACGTACGTAATTACTTACTTTTACAGCCAATGTTGGAATAACAGAGAGCTATATCCTAATCTGTTGGTGTTCTTATAACACGTAAGAAACTTTTATGTGTAAAGAAGAACTACGTTTGTTAACTCTAGAGTTACTATTTCCTGTTCAGGAACAATTCTTCACACAAGTCAGCATTCAACTCGTATTACGTTCGCCTGTATGACCGAAAATGTGACGTATGCAGCCACCACACCAATGTGCCAGGCAGCCACCCCAAGCAGCTGCTCCCCAGCAGTTCTTACCCAACACCCGACGGGCGCCGTCAAACCTCCTTCCTGCTTCTGCCACGCCACAGTGGGATTGCGCTGTTGTCAGTGAGTCATTCAGTCTCTACCAAGAACTGGACACAGTGTCATGCGACGGACTTGACTCTGCCTCCTGCCAATAACTGGACTCTACCACCCGCACGATTAGTGCCCTTCATCAGCAGGCCGATCCAACTCATCACCCACGGCTGGAGTGTACTGTGCACTAGCGACCACGCACACACAACAGTCGACCAACTGGCATCATCAACGTATTTAGCGTGCAACTGTGACAATCTCAGATCAGCACTGTGGGTCGGTGGTTTTCTCTCCAGATGCTGATTTGAGTCGTTTCAAGTATCATCGTTAGATGCTATTTCCTTCAACAAACTTTCCATTTCTTGATCTATTAAAACAGAAAATATAGACACAAGATGCTTTTTTAGATGTTCTACTTCAGAACTAATCTTCTTACTAGCAAAAGGCAACCCAGTTTGAGCCGAAAGGCCTGTTGTTGTCTTCTTACACTTGTAAAAACACTTGTAAGCACCGCAAGCATTGCAATAGCGCTCATCAATCACACTCAACCTCTATCAACAATCTACACTCGTCAACAGCATCATACCTCAACCTCTGGCATAGGGGCAGATTTGGATTTCTATCCACCATCACTCATCAGCCGCTCACGACTACCAGCACTCGTCATATTACCAGGCAA
>SDVV010028546.1:0-11940 GCA_016164225.1 Gammarus roeselii | reverse complement strand
TGTATAGCTATAATTTATTACGTTTTTTCTTCACTCTACTGATTTAGGTTATAAAAGAGTGGAAGTTTACAAAGTTTTGTTGTGCCTGTTATTCACAACACACAGCAACGATGATGTTTGGAGATTTTGAATTTTCCGGCATCTCTAATTCAGTTTCGTAAGCAGAAACGGAATTTCACTTTCTCATGTGACAAGCTAAACAATGTTTTGCCTTCTTGGCTCCCTGGTCTTTGATGAATAAACATCTGTACAGTGGAACCGGCCGTTTCTTGCTTGTAGCAATACTCTCTCTAGACACGGCGCTGGAGGAATTGATAAATGTCTGTTTTAGAACTACCAAATGTGCAAAGAATTGATCCTGTTCGATATTTATTTAAACATTTAGAGACCAACGTATAGATAACGTAAGACTCAGTTCAATATAAAAGTATTGTCTGCTTGTTTAGATCCTCGACCCATGGGTGGATGTTAAGGAACAAGATTTGTGGGCTGCAAAGCATGTGAGAGCGTCCAGGTTTCACGAATCGTGGAGGCAAGGTATACAGTATGTGTGGTGGGCCTACATGTATCGTCAGTATTCGTAATGCAATCAGTTTACCTGTGAACTATAGGTTATATAAATAAAATAACTCGCCTTCATCCACTACACAAACGGAAATTTGTCCTTCCTTTATAATACATTGCAAGAGTTCACGGGAATATAAAATATCAATTGTTTGGGCACTTGCATCGATGGACCGACCCACGTTCGATGCGTTGCAGTGGGTATTCAGTCCCATGGCAATGCCTGTCAAGCACGCCATTAACTAGTCTGACTTCAGACACGACTCCTGCAACTAACCCTCTTCTTAGCTCTTTACAGACCCGGCGCTGTAACTATTCAAAATAAAGTACCACCATGTTTCCAACCTGAGAATATTGTTTATATTGTTCCAGAACGTAAATACAGGTTTATCCTCAAACGTGATGGTATCAGATTGTATCGAATTATCCCAATGGCAATCGCTAAGATGTGTACCTCCTAGGCTGAATTATAGTATTTGTGATACTGCTATTCATTTCCATCCTGAATCTGTGATATGGCAGTTAATTTTGGTTCTGAGCCACCTCATAAATTATCATGTGAGGATTATATCCCATAGTGGTAATCGGATGCTTACAACTTGCTGGCTAGCCTTACTACATGCAGCATCCAACAACACAGATCGGCACTCAGGTGCTGCCAACTCTAACTCTTTAATTACAACGATATGAGACAAATTATCGAAATGATAAAGCATAAAAGAATCATGCACAAAAAAAAATTATATATGAAAATTTTAGAACATGTTAAAAGCCAACTATCAGTATTTAAAATGTTTTCCGTGCATACACGTAGACGTCCTAGGTGCATCTATAATAAAAATGCCTGCAATTGGAATTTCTTACGTAATTCTGTTTTACTCAGCTTCAAAAGAAAGTAGCAGTGTTACCGGCTGCAGGCGAAGGAAAGAGTCCCTGAAACCATATGCCGCACACAGCAGGAACATTGGGAATGCAGGAACTGCGCCCACGCCGGCAGGAACTCTGAAAAAATTTGTCTCACAAAAAAAAATATTTTTTAACGGTTTATGTTGTAGGAAATTGATACACGTTCTGGGATTCGCGAAACACACACGCACTGGTAGTTACGAAGCACTAATGTACTGGGAGTCACGGAGCACACTTGTCCTGGTGGTCACGGAGCACACTTGTACTGGTGGTCACGAAGCACACTTTTTTTGGAAGTCACGAAGCACACATGTTCTGGGTGTCACAAATCAAAAATGTACTGGTAGTCACGAAGCACACACGTACTGGGAGTCATGAAGCACAAAAGAACTTGTAGTCACGAAGCGCTCATGTACTTGGAGTCACGAAGCACAAATGTACTGGTAGTCATGAAGCACACATGTAGTCTGAGTCACGAGCACAAATGTACTGGGAGTCACGAAGACTTGACTCCCAGTAACCTCTGTCTAAAAGTGAAGTGTGAGGAATTCAGTAGTTAACATTTATTTTCGTATAATGACATGATGACATATAACAGAAAAATCAGAATACACAGATGATACGAACCAAGCCTTCATCAGCGTGAGCTATTCTAAAGACAACATTTCCCATTTAGATAAATTTAATACTAACTTGTAACTAAGGTTGAGAACTAAATTTACCTCTGTATCCTGCCAATATTAACTTGTAACTAAGGTTGAGAACTAAGTTTACCCCTGTATACTGCCAATATTAACTTGTAACTAAGGTTGAGAACTAAGTTAACCTCTTTATCCTGCCAATATTAACTTGTAACTAAGGTTGAGAACTAAGTTCACCTCTGTATCCTGCTAATATTAACTTGTAACTAAGGTTGAGAACTAAGTTCACCTCTGTATCCTGCCAATATTAACTTGTAACTAAGGTTGAGAACTAAGTTCACCTCTGTATCCTGCCAATATTAACTTGTAACTAATGGTTGAGAACTAAGTTCACCTCTGTATCCTGCCAATATTAACTTGTAACTAATGGTTGAGAACTAAGTTCACCTCTGTTTCCTGCCAATATTAACTTGTAACTAATGGTTGAGAACTAAGTTCACCTCTGTATCCTGCCAATATCAACTTGTAACTAAGGTTGAGCACTAAGTTCACCTCTGTATCCTGCCAATATTAACTTGTAACTAATGGTTGAGAACTAAGTTCACCTCTGTATCCTGCCAATATCAACTTGTAACTAAGGTTGAGCACTAAGTTCACCTCTGTATCCTGCCAATATCAACTTGTAACTAAGGTTGAGAACTAAGTTCACCTCTGTATCCTGCCAATATTAACTTGTAACTAATGGTTGAGAACTAAGTTCACCTCTGTATCCTGCCAATATTAACTTGTAACTAATGGTTGAGAACTAAGTTCACCTCTGTTTCCTGCCAATATTAACTTGTAACTAATGGTTGAGAACTAAGTTCACCTCTGTATCCTGCCAATATCAACTTGTAACTAAGGTTGAGCACTAAGTTCACCTCTGTATCCTGCCAATATCAACTTGTAACTAAGGTTGAGAACTAAGTTCACCTCTGTATCCTGCCAATATTAACTTGTAACTAATGGTTGAGAACTAAGTTCACCTCTGTTTCCTGCTAATATTAACTTGTAACTAATGGTTGAGAACTAAGTTCACCTCTGTATCCTGCCAATATCAACTTGTAACTAAGGTTGAGCACTAAGTTAACCTCTTTATCCTGCCAATATTAACTTGTAACTAAGGTTGAGAACTGAGTTTACCTCTGTATTCTGCCAACCGATGGACATTGTGGACAAACATTCGCTATTCTCCATTTTTAAATCTGTCGAGACAGTGTAAAAATGGCATTCAAATGCTACTAGCAAATGATGATAACCAGATAGTTATCGATGGGTGAACCAGATAGATTAACACTCAATATCGATGTCTGATATATAGGAATGATATAGCAAATTTAGTAGAGACCCTCACTTGCAGCCTCATAAAACATTTCAAAAATAGCAAACATCTGTATTACATACACGTAAGGCTACTGCCATTATACAGTATAATGCAAAACAAAATTGACTCAAAGGAGCTGAAATAATGTTCAAAATATTATTTGTGTTATTTAGATGGAGGGTCACTATGGATAACCAACAACCTTGTGACATTGTTTCCCGTAACAAAAACTTCATTGTTTTCAGATCAACTCGCATTCAGAAATCCATCTCTGGATTTTGACCCATTCTTTGACCCTTCAACGCAAACTTTGAGCAGTTCTCTCTTCCATCTTCATGCCAATGCTGACCCAACAAGTCTCAAACAGGCCTACGGACGGAAAAATATCACCGGGTTTAAAACAAGGTCATTGAAATTCCCGTTGAAATCTTCAGACTTATTTTGTGTTTATATTTTGTTGAATTCCGGCAAAATATTAGCCATAGAATTCCCTGCACGGCATCTGCGCTCTGAAAACATGTCTTGATTCAATCATGGCACTAATTAGCTATGCAACAACAACATCCTTCGTGAAGATCATTCGTGCAATGTTTCAATGCTGGAATTAAAATTTTCGAAAAAAAAATTATTTCCATGCTATCTATATGGTTACGATTTTTGCTTTCTCCAAATGGAACTCAAGTTGTGTCTATTTTGCCAAAATAAATAACAGATAGTTAGGTCTCGAACTTGCAGAAAATTTCATTCTAGGAATACTTCTGGTGCGCAGTACTACTCGCCCAGCCTAAATGTGTTGCCTGGTTCCAGGGTTGCGAGCCGCGGCAAGGCCACAAGAGGGGATGCCTTCTTCTGCGCCTGATGTGTTTCCACCGTTCTAACTCAGAAGGGCGGTGGATTGGTCTCCCACTGCGTGTCGTCCTTCGGTCTCCCAGAGGACGACACAAAAGATGGTCACCGAGAAGGGAACGAGGACGGCACAGAGGCTGGTCACAGAAAAGAGGAATCATGCTAGCTCCGCTCAGCCTTTGCAGCAACTCTCTCTTTAACGTCAGCATATAAAGGAGACAGGTCCGCTTAGTTTCTGATGCAAACCCTCGCTTGAACGTCAGCATATAAAGGAGACAGATCCGCTCAGTCTCTGAAGCAACTCTCGATCACATATATCAACTAAGTTCCAGACCTGTTATTTTCCTTTCAATACGTACACTGAACTAGGAGATCTTTGACCTGTTCTTTCTGTTCGATACATAATCTTGACTTGAATTCATTTGATCTGTTCTTTCTGTTCGATACATACTTTTGACTTGGATTCCCTTGACCTGTTCTATCTATTCGATAACTACACTTGACTTGGATACCTTTGGCCTGTTCTTTCTCTTCGTTACATTCTCTTGACTTGGATCCCTCAGACCTGTTATTTCTGTTCGATACATACTCTTGACTTGGATTCCTCTGACCTGTTCTTCCTAGTCAATTCGTACACTCAACTTGGAAACTTTTGACCTGTTCAAAATGGACAAGGATTCCTTTGACCTGTTTTTTTCTGTTCGATAAGTACACCTGACTAGGGTACCTTTAACGATCATCATATCATTTTAGGAGCGGTTGCAGAGGTAGACGTTCACATATATTGAACCCGTATGACTGTGGACGATGGAACATGTTCAAGTCTATTTCTATTCATTTAGTATATAGTTACATAGGAACATTTACATAATTTTCATAAATTTATTTCATCATTTTAGGAGCGGTTGCAGGGGTTTACGTTCACGCATTTTCAATCCGTATGAATGTGGATGATGAAACATGTTCAAGTTTTTTATTAGTATTATTTATTTATTACATGGTTACATAAGAACATTTACATATTAGGAGCAGTCATTTGGAAATGATACCACTGATCGCTATCGTAGCGGCAGACCTCTATCGGTCAATGTCATACAGAGAACTTATCTCGAGTAACACTCCTCTCGTGACCCTGTCTAATAGCCAGATTGCATCTCTACAGATCAGTTTACAGCACCTACAATCACTTGCCGCGTTGCTGGTAGGAATATTGTTATAACACATTTGGACATGCAGTAGGGGACCCCCCTCGCCAAAAGAGTTAGATGCGCTTTAGAAAATTGGGTGAGATAAGCTTGCTCGTCTAAATTAATGTTCGTCCACGGTGTTAGGGCCTATTGAATTGGCATATCCGCATGAAATGCTAGCTTGGTACATATCGATTTGGCAGTATGTATAGAATTTTATTCTTTTTAATTGTACATGGTATTTTACTATTTAATTGACTTGACTGTATATAGCGTTTTATTTTGTGTCGAAGTCACCGCTGTTATTATACTTTTTTTTATTATATTGTTACATATTAGGAACATTTACATGTAAGGATTATTTTCATAAATTTATTTTCATCCTTTAGGAGCGGTTGCATGAGTATACTACGATCACGTATTTTCCATCCGTATGACTCGGACAATGAAACACGTTCTTGTATATATTTATTTATTTACAAAGGAACATTTACAGACTAGGAGTATTAAAAAAATAAGAACTTGATGACGTGCACATACTTTCGCCATTCACCCGACTACACGCGATGAAGACGGCCTCTCCCTGTTTACGTCTCTTCCACGTTAAATCCATTTGTGAATGTTCTCATGTTCTTATGTCGATATATGTTCAAGCGTATGTACGTGTACATGAGTTGAAAAAAAAACATAACAAAATTTACAATTCCATACAATTTTGAAACTCAACATTCAAATAATATATCAAATTTTCGATTCCCGGACAAAGCCATGTCGGTCTATTGAAGTGATAATTTGGCTATTAAAAAAAGGTCGGGGCGTCGAAAATTTTAAAATTTAATTGAAATTTTGAATTTTAAAATTGTATAGAATTTTAAATTTTGTTATAATTTTTTTTCAACTCATGAACACGTACATATATAAATAAATACACAGTTGATAACCAAAGCGAGCTATGATAGGCCTAATGTTTTCAAAAAAACGCATGTAATCGTATTATAATAGCTAGCTGCATGCCGAGATTGTAGTCAGTGTTACGTGGAGAACAAGCGGAGACGGACGTCTCGTCTTAGAATAAATAAAATTAATGTTCACGTCTCAAAAATTTGTTCACGAGTGTTAGGTGAAACAATCTCCGTAGATGATTTGACTTGGTTCAAAGATATATTGACTACTGATGGATGTATCAATTATCTACAAATGCGTAAAACAAGAACCATAAGCGTGGAAACTATTATTCATGTATGGATGAAGAATAAAGGAAACAGGATTTGGGTAACTGATTTCGATACATTTCAGTCGTATGTAACAGAGTTCAAAGAAAATAACAATTTAAATCTTGAAATTGATATGATCTAAGCAGAAAACCTTCACAAGTGTAATAAAGCTGAGGTGGTGGAAAATAAATATTCTCTAGGAGCAAAAAAAAAAATTGGAGCGTATTAGCAATTTCTTTCGGATAAAAATCGGACTTACATTGAATTGGAGGAGATTCGGATAATTAAAGTTCACAAAGAAGAAGAACTACATTTATGGACTCACGGGGATGGAACAGTCTTTGGTATTCGCATCAAAGATTTGCTGGAGTATATGAAGAATTTCGAAAGGAAACTGAAATATAATGATGATGGGTATGATTGTATGTACGAACCATGCTATTACAAATCAAAACAATGAGGTAGAAAGTATTGATGTATCCAGCAAGATCTGTAATTAATACTAATAAACCGTAATAAGCCATGTCAATCCTTTATCAAATGTTTATATTATTCTAAAACTCAATGGTTAAGCAATTAATTGCAAACATCGTGTCAGTCGGAGGTATCATCGAATTGTCGAACTCGGTAGAAAAATATGTTTCAAGGCGTGAAACGATACCTGTAAACCTATCTCGGGGTAAATGATCTAGATGTGTAACAGATTGGTAAGATATAAATCAGAGTCCGATCAGATCTTGCTCAGTCAAGTTTGTGATTCTGTTGTGGAAGGATGGGTTTAGCTTGAGACATTGTTTGTTCGAAAGTAATGTGGTAACGGGAGTCTGTAATCTTTGTAAAAAATAAATAACATTTAATGAACATAAATCCAAGAGTGATGTGTGGCGACATCTGAAGCGAAGTCATAGTCATGAATATGAAAATTTTAGGAAAAAAAGGCAAATCAGACGTGCAAATAGTCAAAGGATGTAGTGTCAGGAGATATTGAAGTAAATGTGGTAGACCTAGTATGAGACGAAGTGTTCGTTTGTGTGAAACTGGATACAAATACGAAATACTTGTAACATTCAAACCATCTAAGATTTAAAATCTGCCCTCTCTGCTAACTAATAAGGGTCGAGAGTGACCACGAAGTAGGAAGAATTAGGTGTTAGTTTCATGAAGAACCGTGTGGAGGAGTTCATATGTATAAATCAGTGACTGCATACCATACATAAGGTTAGGTTAGGTTAGGTTTTTGATGGGTGTGAAAAACATGTAGAAATTATATAGAATTGTGTCTTATCAAAAAATCAAGAATCATATGAAATAGCTATAATATTCAAACAATTAACGATGTATTTCCCTATGAAAAATGGATGAAATTTGCTAGATATAAATTGGAAGTGTGTATTAACCCTGAAACACTGAAAAAATCATATGTAAGTATGAAAAGTCGATCGATAATACATAATTATTGGATAGAATAGGTTAGGTTAGGTTCTAACCTAACATGCCGTGATCTTGTTCTAATGGAAAAATCTCAGATCAGAGGTGAAAATGCTACAGGTGTTAACCGCCCCAGTATACGCATACAAATGTGTATGTGTGTCTACATTGTTTGTGCTATTAAAACAAGCTACCTAAAATAGAGCCATGTGGAGGGATTTAATATGAATATATCATAAATCGATATATAAGTATCATACGTAAGCAGGAAATTTCGAACGATGACACATAATTCTTGATTAAGTTGGTTAGGTTAGGATGACTAGATCTTTTAACCTAACATAACGTAAAGCTAGTCCACATTAAAAATCTTGTAACAAAAAAAGCAAGAGACTTTGTTTCTAAGAGGTAAATGCCACAGATGTTAACCGATCCTGTATATGCATACAAAATGTGTGTGTGTCTACATTGGTCTGGCATCAACCATGTATACGCCTACATTATCCCGGCATGTGCCGGCATATGCTGACATCAACCGTGTATACTCCTACATTATACCGGCATCTGCCGGCATATGCCGGCATCTACCCTGTATACGTTATACATTATATCGGCATATGCCGGCATATGCTGACATCAACCGTGTATACGCCTACTTTATACCGGCATATGCCGGCATCAACCGTGCATACACACATATTATACCGGCATAGGCCGGCATATGCCGGCATTAACCCTGTGTGTTCATGTTAAAGTATATGAAATCAGATTTGTTAACGGCCTGCTTTTGTTGTAGAGGGATGTCGTCAAATTTGATATGGAAATATTTTACCAAAAAGGATAATACGGGGGTATGTGTTATTTTCAGTGCGGAGATAAGATTAAGCAATCAAGATCCACGTTCGGATTTTGGCAACATCTCAAAGGTCAGCATTATCTTGAATATGATAATCTTAAAAATGAACGAGAAGATGCAAGCTATAAGGACGAAAAGGGCGTATTGATAGAATATAATAAACTGGACTCGAGTTTCCAAAATAATGAGATAGACAGTGCTCAACAGGATGCGAACATAAAAGAAAGGGCTTTACCTCTAACATCCAAACGTAGAATGTATAAAGATTGTGTGAAATGGGGGGAGTACACCAAAACCTTAGACGAAATGGAATATAATTAAAATATGGGGAAAACGTGGGATACTTAAAGTGATATGGACACCAGTACCAGTGCTATTGAAACGTGTGATAGTGATACCGAGCAGATGTCATGTGAAAAAAACTGATAAAGTTGAAGGCAGCCGAAATATCAAATGGAATAATACAACGGTAACAAGTATAAGAGGTGCAAACTTGTACAATAAAATCAAATGTATATATGACTTTATTTCAAAATTGTTGGAAATAAAACATGAAGAGGGAGAATCATGTCTCAAACGTTTGAGTGCTAGGCGAATAAGGTATATTTCGGAAATCTGCGGGAATATACTGAATGGGAATGTCGGCGCCAGTATGAAAAACCTGAAGCGATTCAATGCCATAGCGCAAAGAAAAAACTCGCTGAAGACAAAAACAAAGTTATGGTTACAAGGTTAGATTTGGAAGTGTTGCATATACTACTCCCAAAGGTATCCGTCTATCTAAAATGTGTACTTAGGGCAGCAGTCTAGAACCCAATAGATCAGAGGAAAAAAACACACCCAGATGATAAATCCTACACCGATATGATGAGCCCACTCCTACAGGTGAGAAATAATGCTCATCATCGATTAAGAGACCGCAGAGTGTCACTGATGCCGAATATAAGGATAAGACCAGAGAGGGCGGTCGAAATTATTACTTATGTTCTGCACAGTGGCTCCCATCGAATTTTCGTTGTGAATACTCATGTTCTCGTATAAGTGATAACGTATGTAAGTTATTAATATATAGGTGTAAGAAAATATTCTCAATAAAAATATAGCTTATAAATGTTTGTTTGCAATATTTTAAAATTTAACTCGTCTGCCTACCAATCAAAATTTGCAGTTATGCAACATGACTTTCAATGAACTGCAATACAGTATGTCGGGCATTGAAAATGCGATAAATGCACAGCAATTTCAATTGCACTCGGTTATCTAAGGTATCGTAGATGTATAAATATATATCTCATCAGCTCCAAACAGAAGCTAAAGCAAAAGTCTACAGCTTCTTTTATGAGACCTTAAAACCCCAATACGGTGACAACGTCTCGCTCATCCACTCGGACATCGACTCGTTGCTGCTCCAGTTCAAAGGTTTCGATGACATTGAGGCGGAAATGCGAAAAGCTCCTCTGACTGAATACACGGACTTCTCCAACTACCCCAAAATCACCCCTTGTACAATTAAACAAAGAAAGGACAGTTGGGACTACTGAAAAACGGAACAGCCAACGACTACTAGAGTGAAATCATTTGAGATACCCATAACTAGAAAACAAACACACTTTGAGACCGTACACAACATTCGCGCGCAAGCATGACAGCTTCAAACTGCACACAATATTAAAATTATCTCAGTATGATTGAAACTATGCGCTACTATATCGATGCGTGCACAATTCTTGTCTATGGGCATCCAGACATTCCCAAAAAATCTATTGCAGCTGAACCTACCGTCACTAAAATGAGGAAGCGATGTGTCATGGGTGATGATGATGTCGATGCACAAATGATGGATTTAATATGGAAACGACGTGAGCAGGGAGAAGCCGTCTTTGGCATGTGTCGTCGTGTGAATGATGAAAGTATGTCCACGTCTTCAAGTTATATTCTGTAAATGTTCTTAGCATGTAAATGCTACTTATATATAAATGTTTCTGTGTAAATAAATAAAAATATATATTTGAACATGTTTCATTCCCCTGAGTCATACGGATTGACTCAGAACGTATACCCCTGTAACCGCTCCTAAAATGATAAAAATAGATTGATGTAAATGTTCTTTATATGTAATTTTTTCTAATATGTACCTATGTGATACAAAATAAATATCATAATAACGGTGACTTCGACACAAAATAAAACGCTGTATACAGCCAAATCGATTAGATACTGCAATACCAAAAACAATTCAAAAGAATGAATTCTTATTCATACCGCAAAATCGATATGTACCAAGCTAGCATTTCTTGCAGATATACCAATTCAATAAATCCTAACACCATGGACGAACAATAATTTATACGAGCAAGCTTTTTAAAAACACAATTTTCCATAGCGTATCCAACTTTTTGCCGAGGGGGGTCCCTTACTTCATGTCCAAATATGTAATAACAATATTCCTACCAGCAACGCGGCAAGTGATCAAAGGTGCCGTAAACTGACATGAAGACATGCAATCTGGCTATTAGACATGGTCACGAGAGGAGGGCGACTCGAGAAAAGGTCTCTGAATGGCATTGACCGATAAATGCCTGCCGCTACGATAGCGATCAGTGGTATCATTTCCAAATGACTGCTCCTAATATGTAAATGTTCCTCTGTAACATGTAATAAATAAATATTACTAAAAAACTAGAACATGTTACATTATCCCCATTCATACGGATTGAAAATGCGTGAACGTAAACCCATGCAACCGCTCCTAAAATGATGATATATATTGATGTAAATGTTCCTTATATGTAGATGTTTCTAGTATGTAATAAATATATACATATAATATAAAACTTGTTTTATTGTCCGCAGACATGCGGATTGAAAATTACGTGAACATATCTGCGCATACTAATTAAATCTTAACGCTGTGTCCAGACAAAAAAAATTATAT
>SDVV010028545.1:0-11940 GCA_016164225.1 Gammarus roeselii | reverse complement strand
CCTTTTCACCAATCTCCCTTCATCCATCCTCTCCAAGTGCCCGAACCATCTCAGTACACGCGAATCCACTCTGTTCTCCAACTTTTTCACCATCCCTGTTCTGATTCGAACCACGTCGTTGGTGATCCGGTCTCTCAGCGTTACTCCAGCCATGCTCCTCAAACACATCATCTCGAAAACATTCAACCTTCTTCTCTCCTCTGCTCTCACCCCCCAAGCCTCAGCTCTGTAGAGTACAGTTGGGACAACAACACCATACACACAGGCTATACAAACTTCACTTATTCACCTGCTGAGGTTACATAATGCGTCACCTGATGAGGTTATTGAATATATCACCTTGCAGCAGAGGCTTTACATTATTTTACCTGATGAGGTCATGCAATATTTCACCCGATGAGGCCATCCAATATTTCAACTGCAGAGGCTATTTGTCCCTTCATCTGATGAAATTTTGCAATACTTCACTTAACTTGGCCACACAATACTAAATTTGTTGAGGCTATGCAATACTTCACATTCTGCGTTTATTTAATACTTCCTTCCCTTGTTGAGCTTAGTTCACAAGTTGAGTATATAAAATGCTTAATTTTTTTCAGTATATTCAATAGTTCACCTGTTGAGCTCACACAACACTTCACTTGTTAGGGCTTTGCATTACCTCACCTGTTGAGGTTATACAACACATCACTTGTTGAGGATATTCAATACTTAACCGGTTAGTGTTACGCAGTGTCAGCGGTTGAGTTTATGCATCAGCTGTTAGATCATTTAATCGTTACAGCCATCATTAGGTTAGGATTGTTATATTATCCACCATATTCCGATTTTATTTCTTTGTTTCTTCCATTGTCAGCCGAGTGAGAAGTGCTCTGTTAGATGACCCTTTTAAGCATCTTTCCATTGGTGGGGGGAGCCGGAGTTGAGTGGAATCAGGGGAGGGACCGAATGGGGTGGTGAGGCGGGCCTATAAGTGCCTGCTCTGAGTACGTAGTGGCACTGCACCCGCCGCCTCGACCACAGTGCCACGCCACTCAGCTACCGACTACAGCAAGACGAGGTTAGTATGATTACGGTTAACAAAGTCTACAAGTGAAAGAACATGTATCCTTTGTATATATGTGTTTACACCTCTGTGTCCATCACTAATGTGAAAACTACCGCCCAGCACGTTAACATGTACAGATGAGCATTCAGATACTTACCAGTTCGTTATATTCGTTTCCTGTGAACACCGACCAAACACACCTCATCAATTTTTTAAAGTTACACGCTAATCATGTTTTCATAACATAGACATATTCAAACCCCCTGAACATCATATGTATTTGCATTTAGTTTTCAAAGATTTTTTCCAATGTTGTCGTTTATCCGCGTATCTATTTCAAATATCTAACACATTTGTTAAAAAAATACAATTAAAACTAAATTTTACTATCTATTCATCAGTTTGATTTTGGACATTAGTTTCGGTGAGACGTATTTGATCTGTGTAAACACGCCCTTAGACTGGCCACACTCGAGTGTAATCACTGACGTTCTTGCTCCTTGTAAACAAGCCTTTAGACTAACAACACTCGAGTGTAATCACTGACGTTCTTGCTCCTTGTAAACACGCCTTTAGACTGGCCACACTCGAGTGTAATCACTGACGTTCTTGCTCCTTGTAAACATGCCTTTAGACTGGCCACACTCCAGTGTAATCACTGACGTTCTTGCTCCTTGTAAACAAGTCTTTAGACTGGCCACACTCGAGTGTAATCACTGACGTTCTTGCTCCTTGTAAACAAGCCTTTAGACTGGCCACACTCGAGTGTAATTACTGACGTTCTTGCTCCTTGTAAACAAGCCTTTAGACTGGCCACACTCGAGTGTAATCACTGACGTTCTTGCTCCTTGTAAATAAGCCTTTAGACTGGCCACACTCGAGTGTAATCACTGACGTTCTTGCTCCTTGTAAACAAGCCTTTAGACTGGCCACACTCGAGTGTAATCACTGACGTTCTTGCTCCTTGTAAACAACCCTTTAGACTGGCCACACTCGAGTGTAATCACTGACGTTCTTGCTCCTTGTAAACAAGCCTTTAGACTGGCCACACTCGAGTGTAATCACTGACGTTCTTGCTCCTTGTAAACAAGCCTTTAGACTGGCCACACTCGAGTGTTCTCACTGACGTTCTTGCTCCTTGTAAACAAGCCTTTAGACTGGCCACACTCGAGTTGCTCCTTGTAAACAAGTCTTTAGACTGGCCACACTCGAGTGTAATCACTGACGTTCTTGCTCCTTGTAAACAAGCCTTTAGACTGGCCACACTCGAGTGTAATCACTGACGTACTTGCTCCTTGTAAACGAGCCGCCTTTAGACTGGCCCCACTCGAGTGTAATCACTGACGTTCTTGCTCTTAGCGAACAAGCCTTTAGACTGGCCACACTCAAGTGTAATCACTGACGTCCTTGCTCCTTGCGAACATGCCTTTAGACTGGCCACACTCGAGTGTAATCACTGACGTTCTTGCTCCTAGCGAACATGCCTTTAGACTGGCCACACTCGAGTGTAATCACTGACGTTCTTGCACCTTGTGAACATGCCTTTAGACTGGCCACACTCAAGTGTAATCACTGACGTTCTTGCTCCATGTGAACATACCTTGGGGTGGTAGCAGCAGCGACCAAATATTTCGACATAGAACTTTTGATGAAACACCGTTTGAACAAATAATAACGTTCCATGTTTACAGTGATTACACTGTAAACACAAGAATGTCTTCGGGATGGAATAATAATATGACCTCTTCATACTATTTTTATTGCCGTGACATGGTACTAGAGCGAAGGGACCCTCCTTGTGATTCGTATGCTTAATTTCTGACGGCTTTGTCGGCATACAACTGTTATGGATAGTAAAGGACGTTGTCGAGTTAGCTACTGACCTTACATACTAAACAAAAGGGCATCCTACCAAGGCCTATACATGGGTACTCTACAATGGATACACTATCTTAGCATGGACATGAGTCATATGGCAGATGGCATAATTCCTTGTCTAGCAGTCGGTAGACCAATGTTTTATCAGCTTTTATTAATATATCAATGCACGCATTTTGAGAATAGAATTAAACGAATACATTTGCCAATGAATAGTCTGTTTCTGTCCATTCATTTAATCATCTGTCAATTAAAGTCACAATGCCCATATAGACCCTAGTAAGTGAAAACTTAGCCCATGAATTGAACTGACCCTTATATTCTAAATTCTTTAACTAGCACTCACCGACCAAGTGATTGAATTATTGGTTGACTCAGCAGCCATGACGAGAACAACCGACTACACCAAGATGGCCGCTCTCTGTGGACTGCTGATTCTGTCGGCAGCACTCAACAGTGTCGGCGGGCAGAGCTTCCAGTATAGCAGAGGTGAGCCGCCGGTAAAAAAAATGTTTGGTACGGGTGGACAAGTAGTGACCTCCCGTACTTAAACAAACACATAACATTTCCTATGACGCGAATACAGTTCATGTGAAATAAGGGGCACCAAACGGCCTAAGATGTTCCTCACTCATGCTTGAAAAACTGCCAAATAATTTCAAATTTATTTCTTACTACCACTTGTCAATCATCTAAATGAGCTTCTGGTGAACACCATTTTTTCAAGGCTATTTATTTGACAGACAATGCAAATTCAATTAGATGGTAAAAATAGAATTCATTGGATATAAATAATTTAAATTTAAATAAATAACCTTTGGGAAGAGGGAATTCCTTTATAAAACGAAGTGTGGGGTTGGATGGGACCACCCGGACGGGGTGCCCTTCGACCCACTAGAACCTCTCCCCGGCCTCCAGACCTGCTAATAGGATGCTGAATGCAATGCCTTTCCGTAGGGCCGAACCCAACCGCTGCTGGAACCATAGAAATTCTCGTGAATCTCCAGTTGTCTCCACCAATCTGCGTTCGATCTTCTTCACCATTTGCGCAGTTGACTCGCAATACACCCTTGTTGTCTCCAAGGCTCTTGACTCAAATTGGAACTGTCGCGTAAAGCGCCATACTTCCTGCACTTCGTTTCTCTGCCTCTAGCTGCAGAACTAGCTGAAATTGCAGAACCTATGAAATGCGTTTCTGCATTAGTGTCCACTCAAGTACAGTCCCAGTATAAACTCTTACAAATTTTGAAGGGGAAAACTGTGATGCCATCGGGTCTCTTGCCATCACCTCTATCCAAACCCTATGGTCCCAGCACCGATGGCTGTCCCGTTCTTTGTAACGATCTTCTGACGATGTCGTTCAGCGCAGTCTAGGAAAGCGGCCGGCACTGTACCTTCATGATAGTCCATGCAGTCCCATCTCGTCCATTCTCTGACCGCAGCGACACGGATGCTCTTGGCAGATTTTAGATTCCACCCTCAGAGCAACGGCAATGCGAGGTGGCTCGGGATCTAGTTGGCACAAGGACTGCATGCATCCAGATACCACTTTATCTGCTGGAGGCAGCCAGAAAGCGTGCTCTCGTCGTCTGATCCGCAACAGCAACCAAACCGTTCAGTGTGCCCTCTACCAAAAGCAAGTCCCTGTTTCTCCAAGTTAAGGAGATCACCACCTCTCCCCCCCTCACATCGCGATGGCACCCTGCAGCTTCTCTGTGTCAGCCACAATGTTCACAGCGGAAAGAACCTCTTCGACTAAGTTATTCACAGAATGCATTGCCGAGATAAAGGCAGGAAGGGCAGCATCTCCTGCTCTTCTGAACCCAAGGCCTCCATGACTAACTGGCAAAGTGGCTTGGTTCCAAGATCTGTCAGCAAGGAGACATTGGTCACCCTAGTGACGGCATCCCTCAACACCAAATCCCTCAACACCAAATCGAAACGGTTCAGACACTCACCATGTTGATAGGCGGGCGATGATCTGAGCACATATTGCAGTTTATGAATAGACAAACAATATTTCAAAAGTATAAACGCTTGATGACTGTCTATCTGCTCCAATCACGTGATCATTCGTTCCAAGTCATCTTGCTTGCTTCTCAAAGCATCGGCTTTACCCTCTTCGGAAAGTGGTGTTCCCAGCAGAGTACACTGGCTAATTGGAACCACTCTGATATCAACCTAAAGCATTTCTCTGTACGGTCCAACTCCTGAGATGAGTGGTCCAAGATTAACCTCCAACCCAATCGCTTGCAACTGACCAATGAAGCGTTGCACGTCTTGCAATATATACCTTCTCTGGTGTGTCACCAAGAGTGGCAGCATCAAGGTACCAGAAATTGAAATATGACTCAACAGTTCGGGCAACATCGTCAACCCACAGAGAGAACAGTGTCGGTCCAAATCGGTCTCCTTGCTGAACACCAATGGATGACTGCAACACTTCTTCACCTTAGTGTAATGATGTTGGTTACAAATGAGCTTGCCAAATCAGTATGAAAGGGCCTGGAGCGCGGTTCCGAGCCGCTGTCAGAGAAGTGTCTCATCTGATACAATTGAAAGCGTTTCGCATGTCAATTTCAAGAAAGACTCTTCAGAGATTACAGTTCGCTAAGTACGCCCTGGCTACATGAGCAGCTGCCTCCCACCCTCCCTTGGTTGAGAACCCTAACTGTACGGGCAAAATTCATTACCGAGTCTCACACTGTCGACAGTGGTTTGACTTCCACCTTGGTAGCGAGCCTTTTCAAGGTGTTTCCAACAGCTATCTGGCGGATGCCACCGTCCTTCTTCGTAAGAGCGATAATAGAAGCTCCAAAGTAGGTGGCAATCATGAAATCGGGCACCTCTCCTCTCAACACCATATTGGTGAATTCTGTCAGCCGCGACAGCAGGTGGGCACGCGCTTCTTCCGACTCTCGTCCTACAAAACCCTGAGATGACAGAGACACAGACCATCCAGCACCCCCCCCCCCCAGAGCTGGGTGCAAATGAGGATATAGCCCTCCTGACATCGTGCTCAATGGCAACTGTGGGGCCCGCATAGTCATCATCTGGGGGAGTAGGCAAAAATAAGTTCTCCAGAGTCGGTGGGGGCTGAAATTGCAGGGAGTTTGTCGTAGCCTGATTCTTTGGCGCCAAACCCAACGAAGAAGCAAGCTCTCGCACCGCACCTCTTAGTGTCAGCAAACTTGGCTGACACTCTCTTCGTTAGGTGCAAATTTCTGTCCTCTTTGCTCCTGTTCCTACTAGTTCACTCTGGTCTACGCTGGAGCTCAGGCAAAGTACCAGTCTCCTTGAATTTCGTAACCTGTCGCCTAACCCTGGTGGCTGGAGATCGACCTTCCGAATTAGCTTGATCACTACTGGGTCGCTGGAAACACCAAAAAGATAAGCTCAACAGCTTAACCCAGGCCTGAGGGCTCTGCTGCTTTATGGTCTCTCTTAACAATTTTTCCAGAACAACTGCAACTGGTATAATTGCCCCTTTGGAATTGTCCCCGATTGAAAGTGGAATATGATTGTTTCAAGAAAGCAAAATTTATCATATAATATTTTTTGTTATTCCATATTTTTCCATTTCTTACATTTATTGACAATTAATGTACTCTTATATTAGCTTATGTCTCATTATATGGCCCACTTGTATATCTTATACAATTTTTTCTGTGGCCACAATAGTAAAAGCAAATTTGTCATATGTAAAGGCTGTTAAAAAACGAGTGGCACGCACTTTGACAGTCGGTAGAAGCACCCACAATAAACATTTGTTGATGATTGCCAACAACTCTGAACTACATATTTTCCAAATACTGATGTGTCACGGTTTACCTTACAATCTAAATTGTAAATGAAATTTAACCTTCCAATCTGGCAACAGCGTATTTTTTTGTGATTATACACCAGTTCACTCTGTGGTACAGCGTAGACAATATGGCTCTATTTTGAAATGGAAAAATGGCTGATATGCTTTTAGCATATGGTGCGACGCTCTTGGTGCAATCGTGCAGCTCGTTTCGCTTCACCATCAGTCGTCATCGTATGCCAGACGCATATCAGCCATCTCTTGATTTGGCCAGCCATGCTGACTACACTATGCAACGGAGTGAACTGATGCATAATTAAAAAAATAGTGTTACCTGATTTAAGGGGTAAATATCTTTTACAATTTAGATTGTAAGTTTAAACTTGGCTCCTCAGTATCTGGAAAACTATGTAACAGAATTTTCCGATATTCACGAACAAGTGTTTATTTTAGGCGCTTTTACATACTGTCATAGTTTGTATACCTCTCATTTTTTAACCCCCAATAGAGAGCACACGTTATCAAGTAGCACATCGAAAAGTGATCTGGAAATATTCGTTGAGATGTTTTCAAAATAACTTGATGACGGAATAGGATGAACTATGCAAGTAACAAATTCACTTCGAGTAGCAAATTTTCGTCACTTCAATATCAATACTTGATCAGATCAAGGTGTTGGGAGATGATTAAAAAGTGATGAAAATTTGGCATATAGCACCTTGTTAAAAAGTTTTCAGTATTAAATTGCTCCTTCTGATGGAGAATTGATGTACGACTTTTTAGTAGCATATATTTGTTGACGAACCAGTACCTGATATAACTTAAACGATCGATGCCATCATGTCATGAAAATCTACAGAAAATTATCCGACCAGATTAATATATGACAATGCCATCGGTTTACGTGCAAAATAAATTACAAACAAACCCAACATGCAAAATAAATTACCCATCGTGCAAAATAAATTACGTGCAAAATAAATTACAAATAAACCCAACTCATGTGAAGGCTGTCTTGTTGCGGACGAATTTCTTTACTACCGTTGGGTCAAATCACAGGCAGTCTCCGAGTAGTATTCATTCGTTGTGCGATGGTCTTTCGATTTCTAGTGTTATTGGTCTGACAATGATAGGATCGACTTGACGAAACTGTTACCTCATCAAATACACAAGTCAAAATTCTATGTGGTTTAATATCTTCTTAAAACAATTTTTTATGGTGCGTCCATTGATGCTGCATTCATGTCAAATTTAACCCGCAAAATTATTGAAAAATCGGGCGTGGGGAAAGTTGGGCGAGATCGGGACGAAAGTGTCCACTAGATTGATGTGAGTGCCAGTTAAGTTAGGTATAAAAAATAGACACTTGTGGGTGTATACGAACCTGATATCGAGAAGAGTGAAGAGGAGAGAGACCATGTTTGGATTAGTCTGCATGAGTGTATTGAGAAATGAAAAAGTCAATCTAACGTGATGGTACTATGGGACCTAAATGCAAAAATTAGAGCCACCGTTGTGAAAAAATGTGGTAGGGTGGCATGGCGTACCAGATAGAAATGGCAGTGGAGAGATTCTGGTATGTTGTGCACGGATTGGGAGCTATCGATGGGATACATCTTGTTTTATAAGCGAAATGTCCATAGGCACACACGGTAATGGTTGCCCGTGAAGCAGTACTAGATAAAACACTGATGAATTTTGTGTTGATTTCGAGGATAGTGGTGGGGAGGCTGTCGGATGTGCGGGTGTTGCGAGGGATGGGTACAGGGTCATCTACTTGGTGAATTAAAATTAGGAGTGAAGCAAGAGTGGAAGGGGAACGGATGAGTGGTAGAAGGAAGAGAGGTAGTGAAGGTGAGTTCATTGAATGTGGCAATCAGAGCTGAGGAGTTTCTAACAGGCGGATGTACGGATTGTTCGAGCTGAATTTTTATGAGTAATTGTCGAATGTTGATGATGTCAGAGAGGCTGGCATTGTTGCCGAAGAACAGGGAGGTGCACGGAGGCCGGTTTTGCGAGTAAAAATTGCTGCGGGCATTACTAAGCAAGAGGTGCAGGAGGTGTAGAGGTGATGGAAGCACGGGAGCCCTTGGTTCTGATAGAATTGCGGCTGAGTAACTAAACAAGCAGCTGTCGAAGTGTTGATGAGGCTACGAAATCCATGTTTTGGGACGGACGTGGTACAGATTGAAAAGCGTTGGGCTGGCATAGTCCCGCTGCATGAGTGCAAGAGAGATAAAAAAATACAGCAACTCAAGAAGTATCACTTTATTGTGAGTGGGGAGTAACTTGTAAGGAGAGTGCTAATCCAAGGGGATTAGAGACAGAATATATAGTGTCATCAACAAGGAATAGCTTAGCTATAGGAGCGGTCGAGGGTGTGTAGATCACATGTGTTATGTTCCTTCTTGTAACGGGAAAAGGCTTATGACAGGTTGAAAGGGAGATGTTTTGGAGAGTGCTGTTTGTATGGAATGAGCGGAAATATGTCAACAGCGGTCCAGAGTTTTTATGTTGGCAGCTGAGCATGTGTCAGGGTAGGGAGCAAGGTAAGTGATAGGTTCCCATTGAAATTGAGAGTGCAACAATCTTGCGTTTTGTCTCCAAGGCTGCTCAATCTCTATCTGGATGGAATGATCAGGGAGGTGAACGCGAGTGTATTTAGTCAATGTTTAAATGGGTGTAGTTGGCGATTGAGTAGTTGTTGTTAGCGGATGATATGGTACTGATGGCAGGTCCGGAAGAGGAGTTTTGACGACGTGTCTTATTAGTAGTAGTAGTTGTAGTTGCTTCCATGTTCCACCGGAGTCCCAACGTGAAGTTAATGCAGACTTCCCCGTAGGGCGGTACGACATGTCTTAGTCTGGTATAGTGTGTGCAGAGAAAGCAGCGAGTTAATGTGGGTGAAACATGAATAATGTGATTTTCATGGTACGACGATGTGAGTGTTATTGGATGAACACTGGAAAAGAGGAAACATAGGTGAAATCCAGAGTGGGGGAGGTTGTAAAGTGTTGGTTGCCCTGAAGATTGTAATGAGCTGTAGGATATTTTGTATGGAAGCAAGAAGAGGGTCTATTAATGGGGTAGCTTCTCAATTGTGCTCTACAAGGCTGGGACGTGAGAACAAAGTGGAAGAGAGAAGAAGATCGAATGTTTACATTACAAAATGTAAGAGTGGTAGTCCGGCGTTACTTGGTCAGAATTAAAACAATGATAGTGATGAAGTTCGAAGACAGAGTACACTCTCGTTTACTGAGGTGGTTCGGACACACTTTGAGGACAGGTGATGGAAGATTGGAGAGAAGGGGGATAAAAGCGGAGGGAAGTGGGCTCAGACCTACTGGAAAACCAAAGTTTGGGAAGATGAATAGTGTGAAACAGACTTTATGGAGGAGAAACATCGGTGTGTAGGAAGTAAGAGAGCGTGCAATGGTCAGGCGTGATAAGAGAATGTTTGTGAATCAATAAGTTTCTACGCAGCGAATCATTGAGAAATAGGATGACGTTGGTCGGGGAAGGCCCGGCAAGCATATCATTGCCCGGCAGTCATGACGCAGCATTGGTTAAACAGTAGAAGCTGTGGAGCCCTGCTACTGACACGGATCTCGGACCTCACTCCTAACCCAAAGTGTGAGTTTCGGGGACCTGGTAAGACCATTTAGCGCAAAAGGTATATGATTTGCTTCGTGTGTGAGTGCATAAAATAAATATGTGTGGTGCGTCTTGCCGTAGGCTACCCTCGTCTGGCGATTCAGTATTTGTAATTATTAGTGTATGTAATATTACAAAAGTATGGGCAGTAAAAGATAAATACGATGACACCGAAGATCATAATCTCCAGAATGTTGTCCCTTGTCAACGGGCTGGTAGTCCAAATTATCAGGACTTGATTATAGATGCAATTGAGATGTATCTCTGTACTTGCATGATTTATTGGCAGTGTCATTGCTACTCATTAAACAAATGCTTTTACGAAACTTAGATAGAAAATATCAGAGATCTGTCAATGAATATCATATTGTGGCCTAAGGGTTTTTGCTTCCCCTTCCCAGGCTGGACGAACGGCAAACGCAGCGAAGGGTCGGTGGCCGACCTTCAACAACGGCTGGGGGCGTCTCCTCCACTACCCGCACCCTCGGGGCGTAACTCCCAGGTTATTGCCTCGACCCTGCTGCCTCGTCCTTGCTCCGCCCTCTACCCGCACCCTTGTCCTGCCCCTCTGAGGGCACAACAGGTCAGGATAGAATAATAATAGCGTTGTATACGTTAAGTAGTTTCTTGACCCTAAATTTGACCAGCGTTCGACGAGGTTAGTGTTCATGTTTACTCGTGGTTAGGATCTGCTCCAACATATTCAATCAAAAAGAAAAGAAAATACCACCGAGGGAAACTGCTAATATAATTTTAACCATCCTATGTAATCTCAACAAACATGCTCAGGCGAGGAAGGCGCATTATCTATCCGTATATAAGCACTCAACCTCATAAGGTGTGTCGTGCTAGACCGCGTTACCATGATGCATGCCCTATTATGTGTGACCAATGAGCTTACCTATTGGCCATTACAGGCCTTCACTTCACCCACCAAACAGTAGAGAAGTGCGCAAATTATCAGAAACGGCCTCAAAACATTTTCAACAACAATATCAAAAGCGAAGGTTCATACAAATTATTTGGAACGCTAATTAATCCTCGCCCCAAGAATGTGCCAATATTGGCTATTCCATGATGATTTTATTATTTTCTTTTATAAATTTTTAAAGTTATGTTTGACATACATCATTTTTTTCGTTTCTTCATCAGGAGTCCGAATCTGTCATTGGTTCGCAGAGATCATCAACGTGCAGTCGTTGAATCAACGCCAAAGCCAAAATCATTATGTGAAATATGCGCTCCCCCAGGTCAAGAGCCAATGTTGGTTCTTTGCCTAAACATGACTTGTGCGCGCCCCGGGACAAGAGCCAATATTGGCTTTTCGCCTAAAGCAGACTTGTGCGCGCCCCGGGACGAGAGCCAATATTGTCTCTTTGCACCTGAACCATCATAATTGCGCAAATATTATGTGGAGTGCATATTTATATGATTGGGAGGTGAACTTATTAGTATAGAACTATTTATTATGTTGTATTCAATGCAGTGATAAACAATAGAAGTGATACTTATTAGTGTCAGGAACTATAAAGTGAAGTGCTATTTATTATAAATA
>SDVV010028544.1:0-11941 GCA_016164225.1 Gammarus roeselii | reverse complement strand
GTTTTCATGGGTTTCTTTCCAATGCATATTTTTCAATGGGTATTTAGGTGGACAATGAGGCAAGAATAGTAGTATATATATATTTTTATGAACATAAGAGCATACAAGGATTATTTACATTTTATGTACATAAGAGCATACGAGGATTATTTATGATCGTATAGAGGATAAAACCTGCTGAGATATAGGTACTTTCATCATTAAATCGACTACATTCGCCAAACACGGTCTCACCCGGCTTGCGTCCCTTCCATGCTGAATCCATTTCTTCATCGATTTTATTACCCAAGGCACACTCTTCCTCTTTTTAGCGACGGACGGTTTACTTTCAATGGATTTCTTGGGAATGTCCGGATGTCCATAGGCAAGAGTTGTGCATGCGTCGAGATAGTAGCGCTTATTCTCAAATTTACTGTGACAGTTTTTGATAGTGCGTAGAGTTTGGAGTTGGCATGCTTGCGCACGAATGTCGTGTATTGTCTCAAAGTGTGTGTATGTTTTCTGGTCATGTATATCTCTGTATTGTTCATGTTTGATTTTGGCTTCTGTCTGGTAATTGACACCTTCAGCAGCCGATTTTGTTGCGTCGGACTTAAGCATCATGCTGTAACACTTGGGTTGTAAGCAGATGATTTCACTCGGGTAGTCATCAGCTGTTTCGCTTTTCAATAGTCCTAGCTGTTCTTTCTTGGATTCATCGAACAAGGGGTAATTTTTGGGATAGTTGGAGAAGTCCATGTATTCAGCCAGGGGAGCTTGGCCCATTTCCGCTTCAATGTCGGCCACGCCTTTGAACTGGATTAGCAACGAGTCAGTGTCCGAGTAGATGAGCGAGACGTTGTCACCGTAGTGTTTTTTCAGTGTGTCATAGAAGAAGCTGTAGACTTTTGCTTATGCTTTTTCAAGCACGAAGAATCCAACTTGGAGTGGATGAACCATTCGGACATTTTTTTCCACGAGAATCATAGGATTGAATGTTTGAGAGGTGCAACTCCATTATGCATCTTTATGGAATTTTCGTTACCGATCCCCTGCAAATGTATATTGTATCATTTAGAAGACGAGTTACTGAATGGAGGGGTCCTAGACCATTTACGGTTTGGCTACCCTTCACCTAAGGAGATATATTTATCCACGATTGCTGAGGGAGATCGGCGAAACATAAGTAATGACTTCGACCACCCTTCTCTTGTGTTATCTTGATCCTTGGTACCAGTGACAGTCAGTGGGTTCTTTATCAATGGCGATTATTTATTCCTCACCTGAAGCTGTCTACTCGTCATATCGGTGTAGGATTTATCATCTGGTTGTGTTTTTTTCTCTGATCTATTGGCGTTCTAGACTAACGCCCTTAGAACACATTTTAGGTAAACGTCGACCTTAGGGAGAAGTGTATGCAACACTTGCAATCCTATCCTTGTAACCAAAACTTTGTATTTAGTCTTCAGCGAGCTAATCATAGACGCTAATTTTCTAATTACTGTTACATGTTTATGACATCGAATCGTTTCAGGTTTCTTCTTGCTATTGCCCACATTTCCATTAATTATATTCCCGCAGATTTCCGAAATATACATAATTCTCCTAGCACTTAAACGTTTGAGACATGATTCTCTCTCCTCGTGTTTCATTTCCAATAATTTTGAAACAAAATCAGATTTACATATGATTTTATTATGCAATTTTTCACTTCTTTTACATGTCAAACTTTCATTACCCCATTTAATATTTCGATTTCCTTCAACGTTTGTAGATTATTCTTCACATGACATTTCCTCGATATCACTGTCACTGTTATCCCACGTTTTCCCCTTATTTTCATTATTTTCAATTTCGGCTAAGGTCTGGGTAGACTCCCCACATTTCACCCAATCTTTATACATTCCACGTTTGGTTGTAACCTGCATCGCACATTCTTTTCTACCTGCACCATGTTGTCCGTCGTCTATAACATTAGATTGGAAACCCAAGTCCGGTTTATTATGTTCTATCAATGCCCCATTGCATCCTTAGAGCTTATATTTCCTCGTTCATTTTAAGATTATCATATTCAAGATAATAGTGTCCCTTGAGATGGCGCCAAAACCCGAATGTGGAGCTTGATTTGCTTAATTTTATCTCCGCATGGCAAATAACACATACCCCCGTGTTCTCCTTTCTGGTAAAATACTTCCACATCGTACTGGGCGACATCTTTCTTCCCTGAAAGCGGACCGCTATCTGAATGGGTACAGATATGAGACCATTTTTATACATACTTTGTTTACATGCAGCATATATACAGGGTCGTTAGCGTCACTGTGTCGGCACATGTGCCGACACATGTGTCGACACAATGCATAATACAGGGTCGTTAGCGTCACTGTGTCGGCACATGTGCCGACACATGTGTCGACACAATGCATATATACAGGGTCGTTTGCGTCACAGTGTCGACACCAGGTAGATATTTTCATACATTTTATGCAAAAGGGGTACCATACACTGCCGGATGCATCAATTCCTCCCCAACCTAACCTAACCCATAGAACAATTTCCCTTGCTGTTGATACAAGTTATTTCATGTGCATCAGCTTCATGTTATGTTTTGTTAAAAGAAGTAATCATCCTATCCTAACCTAAACTAACTTATGTTCGTTTTTTTCAGTCAATGTTTTATACGTAGCGTAATACATAGCTCCACTTATCTCTACATTTTGATCAATCCTTTGCAGTTTGATGCACACACATCCAATTCTGATCTAGTAAATCGTCAAAAAACCTAACCTAACCTATCTTATGTATGATATTCAGTCACTGTTTTATACAATGCATAATAAATATCTCCACTTGACTCAACATTTTTGATCTAACCTTTGCAGTTTTGATACGCACTTCCAATTTTGATCGACCAAATTTTTCACGACAATTCGATGTTGCCTCCTACTTACACGTTACATGCAAATTCATTGCTCAACCTTTGATTCGTAGGATATTATAAACATTTGACTAGGGATTGACATGGTTTATTATTGCATTATTAGGATTAATAACAGATTTTGCTGACATCATCAATGACTTCTATTTTATTTTTCTTCGATTACAGCATGGATCGGTAAGTCACCCAGTCTTGCTGGATGTATCAATATTTCTAAAAATTTTGTATCAACATGGTGCGAACATACAACAGTACCCATCATCACTATGCATCAGTCTCCTCTCAAATTCCTACATATACCCCACCATATCTTTGATACGAATTCGGAAACCTATTCCATCCCCGTGTCTCCATAAATGTAGATCCCCGCATTTCCATAAATGTTCTTCTTCTTCTTCTATGCGAACTTTAATTATTCGAATCTTATCCAATTCAATATACCTCCAATCTTTTTCCGAAAAAAATTCCATCATATACTCCAGATTTTCTTCACTCCCTAAATAGAATTTATTCTCTACTAACCCAACTTTCTTACATGTGTGGAAGTTTTCTGCTTCGGACATATAAATTTCATGATATACATTCTTATTTTCTTTGAACTCTGTTACATACGACTGAAATGTCTTGAAATCAGTCACCCAAATCCTGTTTTCTTCATTCTCCTTCCATATATGGATAATAGTTCCCGCTCTTGCGATTCGTGTTCTCCGCATTTGTAGATAATTAACATTTTCATCACTTGTCAATATATCCTCGAACCAAGCTAAATTATCTTCGGAGATGTTTTCATCCAACACTCGTAAACAAAATTTTGAGATGTGAACATCCATTTTCATTTATTCTAAGTCGATACGCGCGTCTCCGCTTGTTCTCCACGTATCACTGATTCCATTCGCCGCCTGCAGATACCTTTTATAACTTGATTACATGTTTCATTCTGCAAAAAATTTTGCCTATCAGCGCTGACTCGTCAACATGTATGTACGTATGTTCGTGTATAGACCTGTGTACGTATGTGTATGTGTATATCCTTCAGAAAAGCATACATGGAGTCACTAATTATCACCTATCTAATTCCTTCACATATCATACATAGAGTCACTTATTATCGCCAATCTTATTCCTTCACAAAAAATCATATATGTACTCACTAATTATCGCGTATCTAATTCCTTCACAAAAAGCATACATGAAGTCGCTAATTATCGTCTATCTAATTCCTTCACAAATCATACATAGAGTCACTAATTATCGCCAATCTAATTTCTGCCCAAAATCATATATGTACTCATTAATTATTGCGTATCTAATTCCTTCACTAAAAGCATACATGAAGTCACTAATTATCGTCTATCTAATTCCTTCACTAAAAGCATAAATGGAGTCGCTAATTATCGCCTATCTAATTCTTTCAGTAAAAGCATAATCGGCCGACTCACAAAAAAAACTCCGTTCATGGTATCTCTATGAAGCATCAGAAACTAACTTGATCAATTTGTCTTAACATATAACTACAATGTCCGAGAAATACAGCGCCTGAGTCAGACACATTAACAAATAATATTACATCCTATTTATCGCCTATCTAATTCCTTCACAGGGCCATTTTCGGTGTCCTTATTTACAGGGCTATTTTCGGTGTCCTTATTTCCAGGGCCATTTTCGGTGTCCGTTTTTCCAAGACAATTTACGGTGTCCGTTTTTCCAGGGCAATTTTCGGTGTCCGTTTTTCCAGGGCAGTTTTCGGTGTCCGTTTTCCCAGGGCAATTTTTGGTGATATACCTACTACTATCAAGGGCGTACCTATGAGCGGCCAATCGTACAAAACAACTCTTAAACCAGTCATCATTTTCTTCAAATCGTTTCTGTCCCCCCCCCCCCGAATCATTTTGTGTAAAACCACTCTCACACATTCTAGTCATTTTCTGATCCTCCCAATCTTGTTCTATGTTCAATGTTTGTGACATATATTTGACGAGAAATCATCGTTACTTATCGTGATAACAGTCACCGTTCTGATTACAGGCTCCCGTAACGTTTTGTGAGGCAGGATTGCCTCACTATGCCGGTACCCTGGCACCACTAGCGGGCTATGTTAGCCGTGCTAGGTAACTTTTCACGAGATTGCCTATGATTGCTCGCAACTGCCTTTGATGGCCATCTTGCCTGCAAACTTGTCCGATTGCTCCTGCAACAGCCGTCCTCGCAGCCCATTGAATTTTGTTAGCACTTGGCCGCAGGTCAGATGCTAACACTGGTACTACGTTGGAAGGACTACTTACCAAAATTGCTATCATTGAACTATATTCTGAATTGTAACATGAAAAATATTTCTGCATCAAGCATGAAAACACTTTTCGTGCATGTATTGAAAGGCCAAATAATTTAACAAGCGATATAAATGCATGGGCTGGGAATCAGTGATATCAGAATATATTCTGCACTGGACATGCCCCTTTTAATGACTGCATGTCAATTTATGGGCGGCGTCCGGCAACTGCAGTTATCAGTCGACACCTGAAATGCCACTTAGTCCATCGAGTTTCTACATCGAGTTCCACGCGACTGTTATCGGAACTTCGAATAATAATAAATATTTGTATACCTCGTATCTCTTAATCATTTCAGAAGAGCTTTGATTTAAAAGAATTTCTAGAACATAAAATTTAAAGGATCACAAAATAGCGCTCAATCACGTTTGCGAGATCTGGTCCTGCTGTTCATTGGTCGCTATCCATGATTTTAATTTATGCAAAGAGTAGGTTAATTATTGACCCACGTTGAACTAAAAGGCCGACAGGTCATCATGACACGATGACCAAACGGAGTTGGTATTCACGAAGACAAGTTACTGACGTTGCTGACGTTGCCGCAGTTGTTGACGTTGCTGACATCGCTGACGTTATTGACGTTGCTGACGCTGATGACGTTGCTGCCGTTGCTGCCGTTGCTGCCGTTGCTGCCGTTGCTCCATGCTGCTTTGCATTGATTTAGACCTCACGGTGATCGATTTTCATCGAATGAACGAGACTAAAATGGCATTTCTTTCCACCACTGAATTTATTATCAAATAAAAGTAAGAGCTGCATACAATGTCAAGATATCAGAAAAATGCATAAGGACCTTGAGTGAGCTTATTCGTTAGAATCTGATTTAATTATTTGAGAAAGAAATCCTTCCTCATCAAATCCGTTTGAGAACGCTTAGTAATTAGATAATACGTGCATTTTCTGCGGTTGAGCGGTTGAGGTGCATGAAGAGGAACCTTTCACGGTAGAAGACACCATGACACAGCAGCGACATTATTTGCGGCCTTCCTGAGTCTGTTGCTATTTTGGCCACTTACTTGTCATTGTACAAGACACCTGTTTCTTGAATTTTACCATACGTGTTAGGTTAAAATCGGAGTTAACGATGCACTACATTTTGAGCCAACCAAATTCTGCTTCTAACATGTGTCAGCATAATAGGGTTCATATATTAACGTGTCAGTGTTTTAAAGGCTGAAAGTGATCAATTTTCTAGTACGGGAACACATAGTTTTTACCGTCGGATGGAAAGCTTGCGAATGAACATATACCAACGAAGAAGGCCCGTGGGCTGTCGATCGTTACTAGCAAAACACCCTAAGCTAGCTATGACGTGTTAATTGTTGGCAGTGGGTTATAATGAGTATGGAATTGCTGGCAGTAGGTTATAATGTGTATCGAATAGTTTTGAGTGTTTTTCTTGTGAGTCTATATCTTGGCATTAATGTTTGCGCTCCGTTATGACCGTTGATAATAGAGTTAAATAAATTTAGAGATGAACTAAAATGCTAGAAAAAAAATTCCCAAGAGAGTAAGTGCTAGTTGAATTTATTCTCTTCTGTCTGACAAATACATGACGGATCAAAAAAATGTTGCCAAGGATTTTTTTTCAATCACTTTCTTATAAATAGCATGAATTGAAAAACACTATCACATTGTGAGACACTGACACTAAACTAGCCAAACGAAGAAGTGAAAGTCCGAAATTGTTGCACATCTTAAAATGTGATCCATGAATCAACATCTTGAAATGCTGGTAAGCTGTATTTGTTTTTCTGTTGTGCAGATTAGTAAAAAATTGTTTACATGTTTGAGATTTATCATTCTCTGGCTACTCCAATTATAATTAAAAACATGCATCAGCAAAACCGCCATGAATAATGTCAAAAGAATAATAATTTGTATACAGGAAATTCATGTACAGACATTCGATATCGATCAAGATTTTTGCTGCCGGTGCGTCTCAGGAATAATATTTAATTCATACCTACGAATTATAACGATTGATGAGTATTGCTCACCAAAGCACCATATACATGATAATTACGAAGTATTTTTTTAAGTGTTTGGACAACAGTGCACGGTTTGAAGAGCAATATTTCTCTCGGCGAATGTTAAACACTGTAACTTCACACCCATGATGATCAATAACTATAAATATGTTCTTTCATATCGGATTAAAATGCTGATCAAAGCAATTATGAAGTCGACCATTTTTTTCCGGATTACTGTGCTATTAGAAATTGTTAGAGTCAACCATCTATCCTGACCCTGCTATAGGCAGTAACCATCTATCCTGACCCTGCTATAGACAGTAACCATCTATCCTGACCCTGCTATAGACAGTAACCATCTATCCTGACCCTGCTATAGACAGTAACCATCTATCCTGACCCTGCTATAGACAGTAACCATCTATCCAGACCCTGCTATAGACAGTAACCATCTATCCTGACCCTGCTATAGACAGTAACCATCTATCCTGACCCTGCTATAGGCAGTAACCATCTATCCTGACCCTGCTATAGACAGTAACCATCTATCCTGACCCTGCTATAGGCAGGATGTGCTCGCTGATGAAACTATTCACAGTGAATCCATGTGTTGAAAAACTACCTCACTCGTATATAGTTTCTGACATTCCTTATGAAATTAAATAATATAATTTAATTTAACGCCACCAACGGTCTAAATTACGGTCTAACGAGTGAGCAAAAATATGCAGACCGTCGCTACGAGATGTCCCCTCGAGAGATAAATAGACTATGTACAGTCACCACCAAGATTGATGTCACAGAACAATATTTCCATGTTCACGTAAACCTGTTTGTCGCCCTCCGGAACAATGACTCATTTAGAAGAAAATAAATTCGTATCGGTACCAGCAAAAAGACATACGCACAAAATACAACTCGAACCCTTATTAGGTAGTGCTAGTGGGCATTTCTTTGCTTTTGGAAAGTTTCAAATGTGCCAAATTTTGTCTATTGATTTAAGTGTGGGCGGTATGTCATGTTTTCCAATCAACACTCGTGCCCATGCCTGATAATTCAAAATAACAGAAACCTTCATGCAATTCACTTTTTTTTCTCAATTAAATACATTTATATTCGAAAAGATTTTTATTCAAGTGATATGGGCCAATTATTGACTTCCGATATGGACCAATTAACACCAACTCAATAACGTTTTCTCGTTAATAAAAACAATATAGCATTCTTAGGACACACAGAAATCTATACTCAGCACCCGGTGCAAAAACTGTGTTACATAGCAAACAATAAAGAGTTGTGTGTATGGCATGTTATCACCGAACTTGTGCGCTCCTGTAAACAGTTTATCTTCGAGGGCAAAAAAAAAACACGCACAAAATGATTAGGTATTGCTTTTACTTTTTTATGGGTTTGTTTCCAGGTGGTTGCTGTTCAAATAAGTGTTGCCAAAGTGTAATTGGGCCATAGAGAATAATCCAGCGTCGATCAGCAAACATTGCAACAAACTCCCTCGATGTTCCTTGATTAGAGTGCATGCAAGGAATATCAGCCTGCGGAGTTTACTCATGACTTGATTACTGATCCTGATAAGATAATATGCCATGACCAAAATGTATAGCAATAACCGTTGCAAGTTATTCGTAGAACTTTGCGATAACTGTTGTGCGAAATATTACGGATTTGGTTAAATGACTTCTGCTTGGAAATGTGTTTTTCAACGACATTGTCACCAATAAACTTTCCTAATCATAAATTGTAATGATGATAGCTGAAAATCTAAAATCTTTGTTATGGTATCATATTTTGATCATTCACAAGTTGAATGAATTTGATACAAAAACTTGTCACGTATGGGAATATAATTCATGTGCTATACGGATGACTGACGCTGTTCATATGATTGATAAACTGATTTTTTTGCAATATCTTCCAGATTTCAAGTGGTATAAAATGAGTTTGCTTCTGAAGTGCTGTACACTTTCCTGAATCAATCTATTTTGTTGGATAGTTATTCCAATTTATGTTGGCAAGTTTTGTAATATATCTTAACAACATTGTACGCACTGGAATTTGTATACAGTCAGGGCAAACAAAGTTGGAAAAAACTGCAGTATTAAACATGCAATAATTTTAACTCCAACATTTCATATAAATTTTACACTCCAGGTGATATTAATGGTACCCTGCATGCCGGCACGGTAGGACGGCCTTCCATTTGCCGGGATATGTTTGCAAGTGTAAGAAGGCAACAACTGGGTCGCCTTTTGATAGTAAGAAGATAAATTCTAAAGTTGAACGTCAAAGATAGCACCTGAAGAGAAAGCCTCCGACCCACAGTGTTGATCTGAGATTGTCACAGTTTTATTCCTCGCTAAACCGATGCTGACCGGCGTCATTGCTGGACACAGTTTTGCAACGAGCAGGTTCCAATACCGGCACCTTTTTTACTGTGCTAGTGCCAATGCCGGGGCTTTAATTTAACCGTACGGGTGTCAATTCCGGACACCGTAATGTCTCGAATATATTGGCGAGCGTGCTATAGATGGGAGCGATTTAGTATCGATTTTGGTAGAATTTGTCGAGCCGTGACATGAACGTCTCGATTGTATCGCTGTTCACAACTGTTCACAACTTCCATTCTTTCACAACTCAATACGTGAAGAAATTGCGCGTGATATCAAGTGTGAAACGCTTGTCAACGTTTATGTATCCATTATTCCTGGCCACTCCGTTCGCATCTAGCGTGAAAAGGCTGGTTCGCTCGACGTTCTCCTTACCCTTCATAATCTTCGACACATCATGTAGTCAATCTGCCTGGTGTCATTATTGTTTCCTCTTCGCCGTGGAGGTTGGATCATCTGAGACTGGGGTCCCGGACAGTTTTTCTTGGGAGGAAGATCTCCACTGGTCCTCGGAAACTCATCGTGGTACAAAGCTATTAGAGCTAGCATTTCAACCATTAACAATTCGCACATACGTCTGTCAATGATTAAACATAATTGAAATTCTTCATATTGTGATTACAGTATTACGTTATCTAATAATGTAGGAAACAGCTCGGCTACGAGTGGCCATATGTAGTTTAAGTGAACATGTTAATTAACTTGATGGATTGTATAGATGTCTATTTGTCGATTTGAACAAGGTTTAAATATTTTTTTGTTTGTCGCCAAACAGATGAAACTCATCTTGTAAGGCGACCTGTGCTCTCTACTCCCTAAAGCAGTTGTGTCTTCATAATTGCGACGATGCCATAGTGCAAGAGTCTGCATGAATACTACGCAGACACATATTTATAATTGCAATGCGAAACTCTGACAACCTCGCCTCAGGAAGCCACGAACGCAGCAGTTAGCTCCAGACAGTCAGATGAGTTGGACGAGAGAACCCTGGCTACACTTCAGCTAGAGTTGTTGTACAAACTTTTGAATCCAAATTCTACTTGATAATATTCGTGATTTTCACGCCTACTTTTCATCCAGTGGAACCATCTCTTTTGACTTTCTCCTGGAGTGACCTTCTACCAGTGTGGCTTCTACCAATTTAGCCTTCTTCCCATGTGCCCTTCTACGAGTAGGTATTTTATGGATTCACGTTAAAAAAGAATTAGGTATATTAACATGTTAACGAAATTATAAAAAGATCAGAATACACCTATGATACGTGCCAAGTAATCCTCAGCGTGAGCTGTTCTGAATACAACACTTGTTATTTAGATAAACTTAGTATTAACATATAAGTAAGGTTTTGGGGTAAGCTTACTTTTATATCGCACCAACTGATCGACTTTGTTGGATGTATCGACATAGATTAAATGGTTACATTAAACTATTAATTTCAATATAAGTATGTGAAGTAAGTAGTGTTAAAGACGTTTACCTAATCATGACAATATACTTTTTCAACGACACATAATACAAACACTGAGTGTAGAAAATGACCAACATGAGCCTGTTTATTACATCATTCCCACGGTGTTTGACACACGAAGACACATATCATGAAACTAACCACATAGTTAGCATGACACGCTACATATGCACAGGACAACCAAAACATTTCAATGAGTTTCAATGGATGGGTATAATAATTGAACAAGTTTCTACTTTAACCAGATAATTAGAAGTATGAGTACAAGTAGTATATATAGGCGCGAAACGCGGATTAGTGAAGGATTATAGATTGGGGTTAATTAGCGGTGGGCGGTGTAGGACGCGATGCATGCAACCTTGACTCACCGAGCGTACGTGGTAAGCGCAGCGGGGGGCGGGCGTAGGGTACCGGAACTGGTTTGGTGCCCCAAGTCAGCTAACGGGCGGGGGAGAGGGAAGGGGAAGGGGGGGAGAGACAGGAAGGGGAACGGAAGGAGCAACGGCGGGATGAAAGCAGGCTTGCGCCCTTGATTGGCAAGGTTTATGTTTTGAACATTTTAATTTGTACTGTATTTTTATATTCATTGTATTTATATATATATGCTTTTTCTTCTTTAGATGGTTGTAGTGGAGTATAATTCGTCACTAACTGTTGCTCGTTATATATATTTTTTCGGTTCTGGTAGGATTAGTGTTATAGCAAGTTTTCTGGAGGGGGGATTGGTGCGATAGACAAACCCCCTAGGCAGAAAGTTGGATGCGCTCTTGGAAATTTTAGGTGAGTTTGCTCTCGCCTGTTCCATGTCTTATAAATTTGTTTTTGTGGCACGCTTGCTACGTTGTGAGTAT
>SDVV010028543.1:0-11941 GCA_016164225.1 Gammarus roeselii | reverse complement strand
TTTAGTTCTGACGTCGGGTGGGTGAGTTTAGTTCTGACGTCGGGTGGGTGAGTTTAGTTCTGACGTCGGGTGGGTGAGTTTAGTTCTGACGTCGGGTGAGTGAGTTTAGTTCTGACGTCGGGTGAGTTAGTTTAGTTCTGACGTCGGGTGAGTTAGTTTAGTTCTGACGTCGGGTGGGTGAGTTTAGTTCTGACGTCGGGTGGGTGAGTTTAGTTCTGACGTCGGGTGGGTGAGTTTAGTTCTGACATCGGGTGGGTGAGTTTAGTTCTGACGTCGGGTGGGTGAGTTTAGTTCTGACGTCGGGTGAGTGAGTTTAGTTCTGACGTCGGGTGAGTGAGTTTAGTTCTGACGTCGAGTGGGTGAGTTTAGTTCTGACGTCGAGTGGGTGAGTTTAGTTCTGACGTCATATCAGTGAGTAAAAGCGATCAATAAAGAAGGAAAATTAGGTTAAAGCAGACGCAGATACGTCACAGGAAGCGAATTAGTGGATGACACTATATAGAAGACTATCGGCGTCACCAAGGTGGAGAGGGGCGTCAAGAAAGGGTCCTGGGGAGCCTGCTCACAGGCTGTCCAGTCAAGGCCCACCCCATTGCGTAAAGTTCAGACAGACAATGATCAGCTCTCAGTCAGCTATGAGTAGCTGAACCAATGATAGCTGATTAGACGGCAGGCGCTGGAATGACATTGGCTCTACTGAGCTAACACTACCGGTCACACTAATCTTGTTTAACGTGGAATGGCTTGGCTCACGAGGTCCTTCTAACTAGCTCCTCTCTTCCAGGGACCTGAGCGTCCTTGCCTAGACCACCCGTCACATGTTCCTTTTCTTATGGGATTTCATTACAACGGAGTTAATTGGTTGTATGTTGAAGTTATCACAACTGAGATAATTGGTCGCAATCCGAAGTTATTACAACTGAGTTAATTGGTCGCAAGCCGAAGTTATTGCAACTGAGTTCATTGGTCGTGTGCCGAAGTTATCACAACTGAGTTAATTGGTCGTACGCCGAAGTTATTACAACTGAGTTAATTGGTCGTATGTCGAATTTATCACAACTGAGTTGATTGGTCATATGCCGAAGTTATCACAACTGAGTTATTTTATCGTATGCCGAAGTTATTACAACTGAGGTAATTGGTCGTAAGCCGAATTTATTACAACTGAGTTAATTGGTCGTTTGCAAAAGTTATTACAACTGAGTTAATTGGTCGTATGCCGAAGTTATCACAACGGAGTTAATTGATCATATGCCGAAGTAATTACAATTGAGTTAATTGGTCGTATGCTGAAGTTATTACAATTGAGTTAAATGGTCGTAAGCCGAAGTTATTACAACTGAGTTAATTGATCGTAAGCCGAAGTTATTACAATTACAACTGAGTTAATTGGTCGTATGCCGAAGTTATCACAACCGAGTTAAGTGATCGTATGCCGAAGTTATTACAACTGAGTTAATTGGTCGTAAGCCGAAGTTATTACAACTGAGTTAATTGGTCGTATGCCGAAGTTTTTACAATTGAGTAACTTGGTCGTTGGCCGAAGTTATTACAACCCAGTTAATTGGTCGTATGCCGAAGTTATCACAACTAAGTTAATTAATCGTAAGCTGAAATTACGACAACTGATTTTATTGGTCGTATGCCGAAGTTCCAAGTCGTGAAATATTGTTTACATTTCACGATTTTCGTTCAAAATTAGCAAACAATTATGCTCACAGTGTTGGAAGCATGAAGCTCAATTGTTAGCAATACTTGTAAAGTATTTTTATAATGATCATTTTATGGTTATATTTTCTAACCTTTGTTTAAGACTAACACATGCTGATAATCAAATTAGCTATAAGAATTGTGCTCTACGATGCCGAGACTTGGGGGAGGGGGGTAATAGGAGCAGAAGAGAGAAGGAGGCTGAATGTTTTTCGTGGTGAAATGTTTGTGGAGTATGGCTGGAGTGACGCCGAGAGAAAGGATCAATAACGACGTGGTTCAAATGAAAACGGGGGTGGTGAGGATTGATGAAGGGAGAATGGTAAAACGGGTGATGAAGGCAAAAGCGAGAGGACGTAGGCCTAGAGGTAAACCGAAGTTTGGGTGGATGGATGGATTGTGTAAACCAGGCGTTGTTAGGAAGAGACTTGAGTGTGGAGGTAGCGAGAGAGCGTGCAATGAATAGGCGGGAGTGGTGAATGATTGTAAATGGATAATTTTTGACGCTGCCCTGATGTGCTTTCCCGCCCTTGGCATCTCGTTGAGAGATGCCCCCAAACGGTCGCCATGCTGCGGCGGGAGTAAACCAGTCACACTGTCGAGCCCTGCTGCTGACACTGACTTTGAACCGCACTCATGACCCAGAATGTGTGTTGCGGAGTCTTCCGGCCGGACCCTTCAGCGCAAAAAGGCTATGTTGCGTGAGCGTACAAGAGGAGTGTGAGGTGCGCCTTGTCGTCGGTCACACTTCTTCCTGAGGGATTCACCCTAGTGTCTGTATCTGTATCTCTAAGAAACGCATTGTTTGCTCATCAACAAATAGAATTGAAGACAAATACAACTGTGAATGCCTGTCATGAACTAGTTCAATTGACTATATAGCTAATACAAGGGCATCAGTGTGAAGTTGTTGTTTTTGGTATTACAGATAACATTGCAAGCTATTCAGTCTGTTGACGGAGCACACCATCAAAATAACAACACTCCTAGCTTTTCAATGTTTATTTATTTGTACTATCGGTTACAAAGAAAGAAACTTTATTTTTTACACATCCCTGCACCGAGATAGTGTTTTATAATATGGATTTGCATTTCCTCCAGATGTTTGGCTGTAAACATACAACCATAAAGACTTACCAAACTACATGCGATTTGACTCGAATAGAGTTTAAGTAAAACGCGGGTTAAAAAATGAGGTCTCTATCTAAGTAACCGATTGTATATTCGTATGTAATGTACGGGGATATTATTTGAACTAGCCATATATGTACCTTGAATTACAAGCCAGCCGCCCACTAGAGATGAGCTGCGTTAGCAGGAGACGAACAGTCATGCGTTCATTTCAATCACTCATTTCGCTAGTTGAAATAGTGCATTTGAAAGTCAAGTTTAATGCGTTGGACCTACGTTTGAAAACCCCTTGTTGCTAAACGCTGGAAATACATGTTTTGATAGAAATAAAAACGTTTATAGCCTACCCCGCAATAAAACAAAAAACTTTTAGCCTCTTTTACCCTAAAGCAAATCAACAGTACTCTTATTCTCAGCTACCCCACAGCAAACCGACGCGTTCTTGGCCTATATTAACACACAATCAAAACACTGTCACACTACGTAGAAACAGTTAGCTTAACGTATAGGTGCGTTTTAGATGCATAATTCTCTCTATCAGATGGTGTAGGTTTATATAACCCTACGGGCAGCTAGTGCGCGCTGTCCAACGTTTATTTTCGCTGAAGATAAACGATGGTGTATTTTTTTTTTCCGCCAGCAGCAGTTGATCCAAGTTGCATGACGTCAACTCGAACGCACCTATACTTTTCGACGAACCACACACACTCACCGTAACTTACTGCACGGCAAATGCCCTTCTTCTCGACACAGCGCTGTTTCAGTCATCCATCCCAGCAACACTCACCATGTTCAAGTTGGTGAGGAACTTATACCTGCCTCCTATGGAGGCATGGTGATGCTCAGAGACGCTGCCTTTTGGAGGTATGATGAACAGCACGTCATAGACGAAGGAGCTAGCGTACGTCCACATTAGGCAGAAGTGGAAAGGCAAAGACCTCATGCTGAGGCGAGTAGATGCTGATGGACAACTAGACGATGCGGCTGCTGGTCTACTAGTCGATGGTGCTATGACTACAAGGCAGAAGTAATAATATGTAGTACAGGAATCACTTCAGTTGTACGGAAAAAGATGTGCCAATACTTATCAAGTCCCGTCTGAAGCAAGAGAAGAAACGCTTTACAGTGGACTATAAGAAATGTTCAGTTAAATGCAGCTACGCATCCGTGCTGTGTTCCAATCTTGCTAAGTGTTCACTCGGAGGTGTGCAGTGTACTTGGACACAATTTAAGTGTAGCTACTGGCGTAGTTACATGGTTGCAGTGTGCTTGGGTACGCACAGTGCACTTGGGCGTAGTGTAGCTTGGTGAAGTATAGTTGGATGTTGCGTACCAACATAGGTGAGATGTACTCGAGTGCAGTGTACTAGGATGCAGTGTACTGGTGCAGTGTACTAGGATGTAGTGTATTGGTGCAGTGTACTAGGGTGCAGCGACGCCAACGGTATGAAATCTTGTGTAGGCAAGCTCTGCTACCTAAAGGCAAACTGGGTGTCGACAATTACCATTCAATGAAACATAGAAACTAGTGTCACCTATAAACTAAAGTCAGCGTGTGTGTCATAGCTACTAATAATCACACTGAACTACTTCCGTGACCATCTGAAGAGGTGGAGGAGGAGGACGTGAGTTGGTCCCGTAAGGTCTCACTGAAGCTGTAACGGGGTGCTTGTGCCTCCAAGCTGGAAGAAGGAAGGAGAAAGAAGAGCATTGCTATTGCTAACAGCTTCGATCAGAATTACAGCTACTAGAGGAATGGCAGAATCAGCCTTACTGCTATAGGAGGAGTCAGGAGCAGCGTTACAGTTACAGCTCGAGGACTGTTATGGCGAAGATGACTCTACAGTTATGGTGTAGCTGTAGGATAATTATTGGCACGTACTGATGGTAAGTCAAGGTTACCCAAGAAACAGGGGAACATTTTTCTTATGATCATAGCTCAGCCGTGTCCTCAAGTAAGTACCATTGATTGGCTCAGCCGTGTCCTCAAGTATGTACCATTGGTTGACACAGCCTTGTCCTCAAGTAAGCACCATTGGTTGACTCAGCCTTGTCCTCAAGTAAGTACCATTGGTTGGCTCAGCCGTGTCCTCAAGTAAGTACCATTGGTTGGCTCAGCCGTGTCCTCAAGTAAGTACCATTGGTTGGCTCAGCCTTGTCCTCAAGTAAGTACCATTGGTTAGCTCAGCCTTGTCTTCGAGTAAATACCATTGGTTGGCTCAGCCGTGTCCTCAAGTAAGTACCATTGGTTGGCTCAGCCATGTCCTCAAGTAAGTACCATTGGTTTGCTCAGCCGTGTCCTCGAGTAAGTACCATTGGTTGGCTCAGCCGTGTCCTCAAGTAAGTACCATTGGTTGGCTCAGCCGTGTCCTCAACTGAGTAGTTACCATTGGTTGGCTCAGCTGTGTCCTCAAGTAAGTACCATTGGTTGGCTCAGCCGTGTCCTCAACTGAGTAGCTACCATTGGTTGGCTCAGCCGTGTCCTCAACTGAGTAGCTACCATTGGCTGGCTCAGCCGTGTCCTCAAGTGTAACGTAAGTGCCATTGGTTGCCTGACTGATCCAACTGGCACTTATTAGCTAGCTACAAGAAACAGACTAACGAGAGCAAACTGAAATACGATCACAGCCACAACAAAGCAATTATGAAACACTGCACGAAGCATACAACGTAATAATTTGCGTCACTTCCGGTTTTTGGGAAGAGCATTCCGATTAAATATAAACCAGTACAATTCATTAGTGTTCGGCGAACCATCGGCTCCGAATTTTCCTAATTTTCATGTTCTAAGTCCAACGTCACTTATGAGAGTGGTGCATATACCTACTAACATAAATAGACAAGAAATTCTCATGTTGTTGGAAGAAACGGCTGTATTTAATTACACAATTGAATACACACAATATCGTGGCAGAAATATTGGAAACACAACACGAAAATAAGGTAGCTGTTCCCAGAGCTGACGGTAGCTACCTTCATTCATATCAGTTGATAGAAGTGTCCATAAACATGCCCTGTGAAGCAATTAGATAGGGATAAATAGCGGTGAGGGACGGGGTGGAGGGGGGGTGACCGGAGTCGGGCGGGCGGGGTCGGAACCGGTTTTGGAGCGTGAGAACTAACAGTCATGGAGGCGGCGCAAAGGGGGTAGGGGCAGCTCTTGAGTTTTCGGCAACCTGTGCAGTTGATTTGGGAGTATTTTCGTGTTTTGAACATTTTATTTTCATGATTTCTTAACGTTTTATTGTATTCATTTTTTTTTTCTTTAGATGGATGTATTGGGTACGTTTTGGTCAGGTGACCTCAAGCGTCGGATCGTTAGCTGTCTTATCAGATCCTTATCTTACCTTACGAGTCAGTATCGGATCCTTATCTTACCTTATCCTAGGAGTCGGCATCGAAACCTCCTCTGGCGCACGGGTGACTCATTCGGGTGGCTAACGAATGCCTAACGGGTGACGGTGGACTTTCGAATATATATTTTAGGAAGGTTTTGTCTTTATGAACATTTATATTTTATTGTATATTGATGTTTATTGTATGTATGCACGTTCTTATCTTTTATACCAATGTATTGGGTATACTTGCTCACTAACTGTTTACTCTTTTTATATTTATTCATTTTGGCCGGAATATCCATATTCATATCTCATTATTTCTGGAGGGGTGGGTGTAGGGGCCCCTAGACAAATGTTCAGTACGCCTCTGAAATTTTTGTCAGGTGAGGCTGCTCTTAGCTGTTCTCATCTTGTATTTTTCCATGACTGATTTGCCATTAATTCTATGTTTAGAGTGTCTGTATCATTATATATTTATGTCTGGATTATAATTCTATAAATTGTTGTGTAGATTGTGTTTGTATTCTTATTTAGTTGGGGTCTAATTGACTCATTCGGTGGTTGGTTGGTAGGTCCTAGCGGGTGGATTGTGATATTTTGTTTTTTTGGTTCTTTTATCAATACATTGTATATATATTGTTTATAGGAATAGTATGGTATGTATGTTTTATAGCTCGATTTGCAGCCTTTGCGTGCGTTTGGCACTGCTTGGTACCAGCCTGATAGATGGATTTGAGCATCAATTTGTGTTTTCCATCTGTTTATTTCAAATGCATATAATATGAATAGGAATACTATGGTATAATAGTTTGGCAGTTGGCGGGTTGATGTTTCTATTTTTGGGTTGATGCAGCAACTTCGTTACGAGAATCTGTATACCCCATAACGCACTATCCAGTTTTGATCCCGATATCTCGGTGACACCATGTATCCGCATGTTTCAAATGGACCGTTATCAAGCGGCTGTAGCATGTTCGACTAGTCTTATCTGAACGATAAGGATTTATTGTAAGTTATTAACTCGTGGTATGTATACATAGTAATGAACGGTTGATATATGCTGCATTTGTATTATTTTCGTAATTTCATAGTTATAGGAATTTTAGGATACTTTAGGTTTGCATCTTACATGAAGCACCTTATTTCAGGCATATTTGGTTGTTTATGCATCATTTTGATGTTTTTAGGTATATATCACGTTATGTTACGAATAAGCAGTGAATACTTTAGTTGAAGAAGATTTGATTGAACCATGTTTTGGACTCCGTTGAAGGAAAATTCTATCAGATTTGTATATACTATAGCGCAGTTGCTTAGAAGTTTTCCACGTCACATACTGTAGGTTTCAGTTATGTATGTTGCTCGCATGTCTTGCTAGCTTATTCACATGAGTTGTTTGGTAGTTTACATGCTTGTTGTTTTTCTCGTACATCATGTTTTGGGTATGGTTGAAAATTTATCGTGTTATTTCATTATAACTAGAGCTTTTTAGTATATTTCATTCAGTTTTGTATGTTCTATGTAGAGTTCCCATCTTCAATGCAAAGTATTGGATATTTTTTATACAATTATAGGAATATTAAGATACATATTGACGTGGATATTATAGCTCAGGAAGATTAGATTTGTTACAAGCTTGGTCTTGATGTTAGTTTGTTGTATATTTAGTGTAGGACCATACTTCAATGTTTTGGAGAAGTTAGAGGAGTCCCCTAGGCAAAAGCTCTCTGCGCATATGTTTATTTGTATAAGTAGACCGATTTACTATGATGGATGCCCACATATACCATAGTTTTCAATGTTTACTATGGCAGAGTAGAGAATTAGATAGTTATTTTAGATTTTTTTTCAAGATTTTCCAAAGGAGATCATAAGAATATATGATTAAGAGGTGTAAATTCCGTATTGCATCATTGTGGAATTTCGTCATTGAACCCTAGCAAGTGCATCGTTTAACGTTTAGAAGACGATTTACTGGATGGATGGGTTCTGGCGTAGAGGGGGTTTTACACTCTCTGGTGGTCATTTGGAGTTCGTCCAAGATCAACGTGATTTTGTAAGTTTATGTGGGTGTCCGCCTTAAGTTTCATGGGTTTGTTAGAGAGGTTATACGATGAGTTGCTGGTCTTCGCAGTGATTCATCTAGGTCGTCAGTGAACAGAAGCCCAGATTTTATGACCACACTCTTTGTAACTCATGTAAGGCTCTTCATTGACAACTGTACCTGCATACGGATTCTTGGATGTGACTTTGCCGTTCAGAGATGATATAGTGAACAGATGCATGGTATGCCTGAAGTATTGTACCATGACTGGCTGCTGCCACTAAATATTGTTCCATATCATGACTAGCTTGCTGAGAAGTGAAATTATAAAGCCTTGTAGAGTTCGTTGTTACGACACAGTGGGCTTATATTTGTCCTACTAGAGGCATAGTATCTTAGTAGGTTTAGGAATTTGTCAGATTGAAGGGGTATCGTAGTATTATTACATTATTATGAATAATTTCAGTGTTTGTTTTACTGCCAGAGATTTCGGTGTGGCTTATATATGTTAGTGTACCATCTTCGTCCTGCTTCAGATCACATTAAGAGTTAAAATATAGGAATATTTCTTCTTCTTTTTTAAATTACAAGATTGGTAATGTTTATCGGCATCACGTATTGATTGACCTTACACCTTCCATATTGGTGTACGATTCATCATCTGGAGTATGGTAGGATGCATCGTATATCATAGTTAATCAATGTCGGTTAGGGTAGGGTAGAGAAACTTTCTTAGCCCTTTTATTACCGTTACTCGTTTTTTGAACGGTTATCATAGGAATATATCTTTATAAGGTTCACATTCTCTTAATTTCATGTAGGATTGGGTATAAATTCACTTAATTGGATGTAGTGGCACAAAATATTGGTACTTTTACCTCCTGATGTTGGATCTGTGGTACTGTTTTGAGTTGTCTTGAAAAACTAGTCTACTGGATTTGTATAGACTCTATAGAGTGTTAGTGTTAAAATAGTCCATTCGTTTATAGTAGATCGCAATAATGTTATTCGGACGCATGCCTTTACTAAATGCTTATTCTCGCATTTCTCACTTATATAAATATATGTTAACCGTTTGTAGTTTGTACAGTTAAAATAGTTGCTTTATTCAGGTGTTGTTATGAGATTTCGTTGACATTCAGAATTTATCTCTCATTCGAGCATTCACTATATATCCACTAGAGCATTTTTACTGTTCGAGACCAATTTTTTGTAGTGGTAGAAAATATTGGTATATTTATTGGCTTGATATTGGGTCTGGGTCCTGTTACTGGTTGACTTGTTGAACTAGTCTATCGGCTTTGTACCTGTTAATATAAAAAACCACTCCATTCGTGAATTGTAACACTCATTGTGTATATCGGTTCGCACAATTTGGATGCTTCCAAACCATATAAGTCATGTTTTCATCTTTTCATATGACAAAAAAAAAATTACCATCACCTGTAGCATATTTACTGATGGTTTGCAATTTTCTATAAGATTTTTTCATTTTATATGTTACGAGGGTAATTTGTGCACATGTGTATCAGTACGTGCGTGTGTGTAGTTTCACATAATGTTAGGTTATGGAACGTTAGTAGACTGTAGAGTTCAAAACGATTATGTAAGCTTGCCGCATATATCAGTGATGGTTTTGGCTGTTAAAGCGTTAGCAATGAATTTACATGCATTTTTTCAATTTTTATTCAACATTTTAATGCTGGAATAAGATGGTTTTTTGTTGTAATGTTGGATTTGTGCAGAATAATGTAACAATACTACGATACCCCTTCAATCTGAAACAAATTCTTAAACCTAAGATACTATGCCTCTAGTAGGACAAATCAAAGCCTACTGTGTCATAACAACGAACTCTACAAGGCTTTATAATGTCACTTCTCAGCAAGCTAGTCATGATATGGAACAAAATTTAGCGGCAGCAGCCAGTCATGGTACAATACCTAAGACATATCATGCATCTGTTTAGTAAATCATCTTTGAACAGCTAAGTCACATCCAAGAATCCATATGCAGGTACAGTTGTCAAGAAAGAGCCTGACATGAGTTACAAAGAGTGTGGCCATAAAATCTGGGCTTCTGTTCACTGACGACCTAAATGAATCACCAGCAGCTCATCGTATAACCTCTCTAACAAACCTATGGAACTTGAGGCGAACATCCACATAAACTTACAAAATCACGTTGGACTTGGACAAACTCCAAATGACCACAAGAGAGTGTAAAACCCCCTCTACACCAGGACCAATCCATTCAGTAAATCGTCTTCTAAAAGTTAAATGATGCACATGCTAGGGTTCAATGACGAAATTCCACAATGATGCAGTACGGAATTTACACCTCTTAAACATTTATTCCTATGATTTCCGTGGGAAAATCATACAATAATTATAAAATAACTATAGATTCTTTACTCTGTCATAGTAAACATTGAAAACTATGATATATGTGGGTATCCATCATAGTAAATCGGTCTACTTATACAAATAAACATATGCGCAGAGAGTCTTTGGCTAGGCTCCTCTAACTCCTCCAAAACATTGAAGTATGGTCCTACACTAAATAAACAACAACCTAACAACAAGGCCAAGCTTGTAACAAATCTAATCTTCTAGAGCTATAATGTCAAGCTTTGTAACAAGATGTAAAGAGATACATAAAACACAAAAAAGATACACCCTCTAGCGAAACTATACTTGAAATATTGTTCTACATTGCAGATACAAATGTATAATATCCTAATATTCTTATAATTGTAAAAAAATATCCAATACTTTGCATTGAAGATGGGAACTCTACATAGAACGTAAAAACTAAATGAAAATATACTAAAACGCTCGAGTTATGATAAAATAACACGATCAATTCTCTACCATACCCAAAAACATACATTAAAAACCATGATGTACGAAAAAAAAACTAGCATGTAACCTACCAAACAACAAACGTGAATAAGCTAGCAAGACATGCGAGCAACAGACATAACCTCAACTACGCTATAGTTTATACAAATCTGATGGAATTTTTTTTCAACGGAGTCCAGAACAGGGTTAAATCAAATCTTCTTCAACTAAAGTATCCACATCTTATTCGTAACATAACGTGATATATACCTGAAAACATCAAAATGATGCAAAAAACCACCAAATATGTCTGAAATAAGGTGCTTCATGTAGGATGCAAACTAATATATCCTAAAGTTCCTAAAACTATGAAATACCAAAAATAATACAAATTCAGCATATATCAACCGCTCATTACTATGTATACATACCACAATATAATAACTTACAATAAATCCATATCGTTCAAGCAAGAACCAGCTACTCTCGTTGAAGGGGGCATCCGACGGATACTCACTATACAAAAAAAATAGAGATAAGACTACTCGAACATGCAACAGCCGCTTGATAACGGTCCATTAGGAACATGCGGATACATGGTGTCACCGAGATTTCAGGTTCAAAACTGGATAGTCTGTTATGGGGTATACAGATTCTTGTAACGGAGCTGCTGCATCAACCCAAAATTAGAAGCATTAGAATTGCCTAACTATCATACTTGACTTTTCTTATACATATTATATACATATGAAATGATCAGATGGAAAACACAACATGTCGCTCAAATCCAACCATCAGGCTGGTACCAAGCAGGGCCGAACGCACGCAAAGGCGGCAAATCGAGCTATAAACATACCTACTATACTATACATATA